>KK500191.1:41476-162317 GCA_000688715.1 Glossina pallidipes | reverse complement strand
TCTGACTAATTTGGCCCATATTTCTACCAAATTTTAAGTGTCGCAGATGGACATACATGGCTTAGTTGCATTAGAATATCACGTCGATCAAGAATGTATATACTTTACAGAGTCTCTGAAGCTTTCTTTTGGGCGTTGCAAACATTACGACAAAATCAGTACATCTCCATCTTTCGGGGGTGTGTATAAGAAAAAAAATAATATTTTTATTGGAATTAAAAAAGTTATCGGATAACTTAGATTAAGAATTGATCCCGCGACTGTTGAGTCGCTTATTGCGACTTGCGATAATTTCAGAAAGCAGTGAACTTGTAAGCCCAGCCATGTAACGAAAATATTGTTATCTTGTAGTTTAACGTTGAATAATATCTCCTGTAAAGCTATTGTAAGTAGCGTAACGTGTCCCGTAAATTGAACATTTACTTGTACACAAAATTTTTAAAAAAAGACTGCACTTTCCCCCTACTGGCAGCATATACTACTCTTCAAACGTCAAAGTCAACTAAAACATTAATATTGAGTTTTGACCGACACGCTACAACAAGTATTAATCAACATCAAAAGAAACTTTCGATAAGCAGCTGTGGAATATGTCGAAATAGATGTATTCGTAAAAGCTTGATATATAGAAAATGATGAGGAGTGTTCGAGTTTCACCTTTTCGAGAGTCAACCACGTTATGTTCTGCTTATTTGAATTAATAGAACTTGCAGAATATAAATCTGCAAGCAGCACGTTTATAAGATTAGGAATGACTTTCAGTGGCATGGTCAACTGAATAGGTAAGAATCGTGGCTACCAAACCAATGCTCGCGGGCTCAAATTCCAGTACGCAGTAGAGCATACTTTCGCGTAGCTGTAGTGAGTGCTCAGCAGATGAAGGCGTAACACTGATCGAACAGGCATTCATGCACTAGACTTTGGCAAATCCCTCACTTCTTTCTCATTGCTAGCGTATTATACGTATAGGGAACATCTCCTCACATTAAAAAAAAAACTAATAACATATGTGAACAAATCGGCAAAAAGTTTCGAGTGGATTTTAATGGATATTTGAAATAATAAACATTTTTTCTTCTTAAATATAAAAGCCTATGTGTATGTACTCTTATCACAATACAAGATTTATATAAAACGTAAAAATTGTATTAAAAAAAAAAATCTGTTTTCGACAAGCACTTGTTTTAATAAACTGAAACGCGGAAAATACATTATTCCCCAGAGGCATATTTATGTAACTATACATAAAATCTAGAGGCGCTTATGATTTCAATGTGCAAGGGATTCGATTTTTTTAAACGCCCCAAGGTTTTACGTATAATGCCTATAGTGCCAGGGAAACGATGCGAATTTAATTATTAATATTTTAAAATGGATATTTATGCTATAAGGCCAAGCGAATGAGAAAAGAAAAACAAGAATCAATAAGCGCTAACGGCTTCATCAATGATGGGAAACCTATCCCATCTTGTTATACCCACCACTATAAGATGAGGGTACACTCATGTTGTTTTTTCCATAATGTATGTAACACCCAAAAGAGAGCTTCAGAGATCATAAAATATATATATTCTGTGTTGATTTAACCATGTCTGTCCGTCTGTATGTCTTTGTGGTGTGTGTTGCTGGCACTCTCCTGGTAGCAAAAATGAAAAAAACGACTTCAAATTTGTTAGAAATATTTGAAGTTTCTGCACACAGGTCGGTGTAGACAATTGGCGAAATTGGCCGGAGCAGAAGCGCGCAATGGAGCGTAAAATGAACTCACCTTACTTTTTTTAAGAAAAATTTTTGGATTTTTGCTCATTACTCGGAAATTATTACAGTTAGAGAGCTGAAATTTTCCACATTTACTTTGCGAAACGCTCTACTCTTTACGTGCAAACATGGAAAAAATCGGCCTTACCCACACAATATTTAAAAGAGAAGAGATGAGAGCGGTATACCAGCGATATGGGTATCACATAAAATAACTTGGAGAGTAGAATGCGAAAAGCATAGCGGTGGGTATGCGAGTTTCGGCCTCCGTCGAATGTAACTTTCTTATTTGTCATCATCATTATTATTATTATTATTATTATTATTATACGTAATTTAGCAAGGGAAACAAATTCTAAGACTAAAGTCTTAAAGCATCTAAGCCCATCGGCTTTATTGAAATCTCTACCGCACTTGAGATTCAAACCCGTGACCATTGAGTTGTTAGTAGAGATACTTTGCCTACTGGGCCACTCCGGCGGATATGTCATGTTGTAGATCTTAATCAATCGTAATATTAACAAAGAGTCTCAAGCAAGCAAGAGTCTCAGATATGCTTCCATTGAGAAAACAATATTTCAGAGCAGAATTAAAAATCATTGCGTTTTTTTTTTTTGCGAATTTTATAAATTCTAAAGTTTTCTAATTAACGAGGGCGAAGAACGAGAGTTCACCTCCTTGTCTGTCTTATTTTTTTCACATTTCAACTCACGTTTCGGTGACAAGAACCGAATTCATACAAATTTTACAGATTCTCAAGTCTTTTAAAATCCTTTTCATCGCGGCAAAGGAAACATTTTTCCTTCATTTCGGTTGAAAGTTCTCGCTTATTTATTTCAACTGTTATATAGGGAGGAGAAAAAGATCTATTGCCATAATAAAATATTCGGACAATTTTTAATGAAAATTTAAATGATTTCACATAACCAAAAAACAATTTCAAGGGAGTTTGAAAATTTAATAGAAACATTTTTCTTGCTTTTACTGACGTGTGTAAGATTTCTGTAAATAAAATGTTTACTAAAAAACAAAGAGAAAAAAAAGAATTAAAAGGAGCAAAATTATATCCGATTGTGACCGAATCTTTTATATCCATCACCATTATCCTATAAGAGACAGAAAAAAAGTAACAGAAAGGTTGTTGTCGTGTCGGTGGCGTTGTGGGTGCGTTCTTTGAAAAGGTTAGGTCACGTCCAAGCTCTTTTGCAAATTTGTAAGCGATATCTACACTCTCGCTAGCGGGCGAATGTTTACCACAAATACTACATAGTTGAATAAGCACACAGATGGGTAGACGGACAGGCGGACATGCCTGGGTGCATTCCAAATTTGAAATTGCCCAAGAACTTGTATACTTTATGGGTTTTTTTTTTTTTGCCTAGGCGTAGTCAATTTTGTCCATTTTTGTACAGGTACAACAGCACTGCCCATATGAGTTTAGATTTGTGTACATTTATCTGCTATAGTTTATGAGTAATGAGCAAAA
The DNA here is from genome assembly GCA_000688715.1 of Glossina pallidipes. NCBI lineage: Eukaryota > Metazoa > Arthropoda > Insecta > Diptera > Glossinidae > Glossina > Glossina pallidipes. Next base: position 159,073 of record KK500191.1, on the reverse strand, counting down.
AATCTATTTTTTATTCCTTTTGAAAAATACAGGTGCTCACAGTTTAAGTGGTGCTGTGGGCGTGCCCTTCGACCGATTTGGCCCATTTGCAATATAAACCTGCGTGCAAGAACTTCGAATATTTCTGCTAAATTTAAAGTCGACGGCTTCACTTTTGCGGACAAGAGAATGTTTACAACAGACAGTACACAGACGGACAAACGAGCATGCTTAAATCTGTTTAGAAATTTGATACTAATCAAGAATATATATACTTTGTGGGGTCTCTGAAGGCTCCTTTGGGGCGTTGCAAACGTTCTGACAACATGAACATACCCCTCATCCTTCGGCGATGGGTATAAAAATGGGGTATAAAAGAAAAAACCCCTTTAAAATACTTACATTTCATTTTAATTGCTCACAACTTGTCGGCCAATTACGTGAACTTATGAAAAGAATAGAAAATTAAACTACAGTCTGGTCGTTAAAAGAATAGTTGCACGAAATTGAGAAAAAAAAAAAAGAGGAAAAGAGTAAAGGAAGAATTCGTAAAAAATAAATAACCGGGCAAAAGGACTACAAGAGCGAATGATTTAATAATTTTGCTGCGAATGAAGCTCTAAAAACTAATATGAAAACTAAACTTGAATTATTTCATGAATATTTAAAACACGTAACAGGTGCTCTTTGCTTAAGTGTTATTTTAATAATTTTCTATTTACATCACCTTTTCTCCCTCTTCTCAATGACGTTCTCCTTTTTTTTATTAATTTTCCTTTTTTGTTTTTTCTAAGTTGCTCTTACTTTATATTTATAACCCAACAAAACAATGTTTGTATTTTGGTTTTTCAACGTTTTTTTTTTAATTGAAGGACTCTCGTTACTTCTTTTTCTTTCTACATCATAGCAGCAGCAGCAGTAGCAGCAGCAGCAGTAGTAGTATGTACACTGAATCTGTTTATTAACAAAAAATTATTGAAATTATTCTCATATTCACGCGTTCGTATGAAGTGTTTGCGTTCAATTAACCAATGTTTTAATTTAATTTATTTCAATTTTTTAAGCGACATCAGATATGAACATTTTATTCGATGAAACTTCTATCCATGCATGTGATAGCCCGCCCCAATGTGAGAAAATTCGATTTGATTTGGTTTTGTTTTCGAGCGAACGCATATGAGTCTACGATATGTTCTCTGTGATGTTTTCATGCACGCGTTTTAAAGAAACTGCATTCCAGGAACATGCTTGCTAATTTGTAAATTCATTTGCCAGAGAAGTTCAACTACGTCACATTGCGGTCATCACATTAAACAAACGTTTTATAGTCAGTTTGGTTAAGTTAAGACTTAATTTGCAAAAATTAAAATAATTTTATTTATCCCCCAGTGGTAATCACAAAAAAAAAAAAAAATCATCGCATAATTGCGCGCAACGTTACCCAGTGAGTTTAATAATTTTTTGATCGAACTACGTGGAAAAGGCTTGAAGTCACAATCGAACCTGATCCTTAACTTGCAGTCACACTCCTACGATATATGAAAAGATAATGAAATCACGGATCAAAAAATATCTTATTCACGTAAAAATGATAAGAAAATGCATAGAGTTCTGTCCAATGCTGAATTCCTTTAATGTCGACCATCATTAATTTTCATTTTGGAAAATAAATGTTCACTTGCTACTAACAGGTGAAAAAGGAGCAAGCCGTACTACACTTATTTTACCCCTTTGCCATTGTTATAGGATGAGATCTGGAAGAAATATCACATTCCGCCCTGCTTGCTTTAATAGTACCACAAACATAATGATCTCGGATTACCTAACGCAATTTTATTTGCACACCATGACAAACTCAAATTTGATAGTAGCCCTTAGCGGTGCTCGTTAGACTTTCACTCGTTTTTGGCGTAGACAAAGTAAAAGGGAATTTTTATTTGAAAAATACCTGAGCTTCGTAAAGTAATATCAAGTTTTTTTCATGTTCGGTTGATATAACTGCCGTTAACATATGACAGGAGTTTCATGCCTTCCGGTTCGTTAGCTTATTAATTAGAGCGAAAATGCAATGATGGAAAAGCAAAGACAAACACGTACATGTGGTGGGAAAATGTTCAAGACAATAAAGAAATACGATTGGAAAGTAGCGAAATCAGCAAATTTAAAAATTTTGCTGCCAAGAAATATCGGTTAAATATTACTGTTTGTACATTTCAAATAAATTTTAAAGAAATTTAGAGAAACTGCAATTATTCTTTTTGTCTTTTTGCCCTGCGCTCAAATAAATCAATTGTTTTATAATATCGTATACAAGTAATTAGGGAGATGCTGTACACAGGTGATGAGATCTCACACTCATAACAATTAGTCATAAGTAAGACATGGATTTATGCTTACGATGTAGAAAAGCTCAGAGTTTCCCTCAGAGGATTAAATTAGGATCTATCTGTGCATAGAAAAAATTGCTAATTTTGAGCACAACTGAGCTGAAACTTTCCCTACTACTACTACAATTATTCGGAGACTTTTCAATCACTTTTAGGCCTTCCACTAGTAATATCATGCCCCGCTGATAAGACTCCAAATGACAATTTTCTTTCCTCCCATCCACATTCGTGGATCGTTTTGGATCGAAAGAAGCCATTAAAGAGAGCCTGCCGACCGTCTTGAAGACGCAGTAGTCTATAACAAATCGCAAACCGTATGTTAATGAAACAACTCGCAGATTGCAACAATTGCAACAAATTCATGAATGCAGTTTACATTGATATTAAAAAGACGTATGTTGTTAAAATAAAAATTCCCTTTATTTTTTGAACAAATAGTTATCTTTTAGTAATTTTTATGGACAATCATTAATAAAAACTTTTCATTATCTTTCTTGCAAATTTTATTTTAAAGACGAAAATAGTTTCTTCATTGTTTTGCATACAAAATTTCTTGAGTACGACAATGAGAAGCACTTACTAAATTTATTCAAACAGATTCCTTTCTTGCTTACGATACACAAGAAGAATGAATTTTAAACTTAAGCTGTAGAAAAAATAAACTAATTCTGTTCGTCCTATATTACATGTTGAAAGCATGAAAAGAAATTTACAACGAACAGATACTCTCGAAATATCGTTTTCTTTTTTTTTTTTGCTTGTTCCTTATTAAACCCTATACCGGTTATCCCATAAAGTATATTAATTTTACGCGGATGTATATAACAACGTAAAGGACTTGCGGATGTATATAACTTCCATGAATGCAACTTTTACTATATCGACCGATTCACTATCATTTTCTGACTTGCTTTAAGCTTATCTATCTATCCGGTGTCCGTCCATCTACATCTGTGTTCAAGTTAAACGTCGCATTTTTTTTTTTTTTTTGAGAAATTTTGATAAACTTTCGTACACCAATTTGTTTTTGTTCCAAGGCCAAAGACCATTTAAAGTAAATTTTATTGAACCAATTAACGCCTTATTTTAAAAAATATCTCTTTATGCAAAAAAATCAACAATTTTCATAATTTCTCAACAAAAATCGCTAAGTTATAGAGTTTGGGCTTAGTAATGTTCTCTCTATGAAGAGAAAGAGACCAATTTGAATCGATGGGCCAATGTCCAAACACACTCACACAAAACCGTTCCCACGAAAAGCTCTAGTTACGTCATTAATATTTTGTGACGAAAATTGATCGATAGAAGTGATTTGACATATAAAATAAATTTTATGAAATTTGGAGAACGGAGGTCTATTTTATTAGACTTTACCCCTTACCCCTTATAACCAAATCCTAATATGACGAGAAAGTCAAATTTGTAGAACTCAGTAGCGAAAATATATGAAGAATAGTAAAACCTATGACAAGAATATTATTTTTGCTAAAATTGCGCTCACGTTCCTGACCAGCGTCCCATAAGAGAGCTCTCATTAAAATGTTGCCTTAAAGAAACAAGGTATACCTTTTTGGTATTTCGTTGGGAAAAAATGCCACAGGATATTTAATACTAGACCTAGCCCTCCCACAATATTTTCGTTTATTTTTATACCCGTCACCGAAGGACGAGGGGTATGTTCATTTTGTCAGAACGTTTGCAACGCCCAAAAGGAATCTTCAGAGATCCCACAAAGTATATATATTCTTGATTAGTATCAAATTCTGAATAGATTTAAGCATGTTCGTTTGTCCGTCTATGTATTGTCTGTTGTAGACATTCTCTTGTCCGCAAAAATGAAGCCGTCGACATCAAATTTAGCAGAAATATTCGAAGTTCTTGCACGCAGGTTTATATTGCAAATGGGCCAAATCGGTCGAAAGACACGCCCACAGCACCACCTAAACTGGAGGCACCTCTATTTGTCAAAAGGAATACAAAGGAGATTTTTTGTTCATTACTCATAAACTATAGCACAAATCTGAACTTATTCTATGTACAAAAATAGACAAAATCGACCACAATTATGGGGTATCAATGTTTAAAATTTGCAAAAGACTTGGATGTGACCTAAACTTTTCAAAGAACGCACCCACAACGCCGCCGATACGACAAAAAATTTCATTTTGAAAATAGAAAAAATCAACCGCGCCCACTCCTTATTATAGAGCATGAAAATTTAGTTCTGTAGTTCTCTTTTTATCTCTTTTTGAAGTACTGGTGACGCGTATAAAAGATTCGTTTATGACCGAATATAATTTTCTTACTTGTTTTTCTCTTTATCGTTTCTCAAAATAAAATTTCACATATCTAACCACTTTTCCAACTATAGCAATAGTTAGTGCTTGCCTGCAATGATAATGAAGATAACAACAATAACGACAACAGCTATTGTACTTTGCCATAACATACATAGTTATGTAAAATAAATGAAATTATTTTAGTTGCCTAGGAACGACATTTCTATACCATTCGAATGAGAATGAAAGGGGAAAGGATTGAAAATATTTGTTAACTAAATTGATGCAAAGAGAGAATGAATAATAGTAGAGGAGTCACTCGTTCCTTTTGCTCGCTAAATAAAAAAAATAAATTAATCATTAAGAAGAGGGTAAACAAAACCTTTTTGCATTATTATGTATGTTTGCTACGAGTTCGAACAATCGGTTTGGGTTTTATGTGCGTGAATAAATACACAAACTTTGCTATCGAAGCCGACCTTTCGCTTGTTTTTAAATATATTAAAGAAACCTATGCCGGAGTACAACGACACACAAGCGTTACATATATACTCGAGCAAATACTTTGTTTCCGTTTATATCATTTATGGATACATTGATGGAACAACGGACACTTTGTATAGAACATTTACATTTGTAAATTTTTCGAATTTAATATTTGTTTAAATGTCGCTGGTAACGATTATGATAATTCCTCTTAAAGGCTTACAGTTCAAAAGTACCAATGGGTTCTTGCACCATAGACTTATAACTTTTTCTATAGCTTTAAGCAAACCTTTGCAAGGATGTCGACATGCTAAAGTCTTTTACGCGGCATAATGTAACATGTGCCCCATACTTAAATTCTTCAAGAAAGCTTCTTGGATATACATTAAATATAAAAAAAGAAACTTAATAATAATATAGCCCTCTGTTAAACGCACGATACACTTTTCCTTTTGAATCCTTTGCTTAATTAATAAAAACTTAGAATTTCTTACCATGTAAAGGTTTACTTTTTGTACGAATGGCAGAGATGATAGAGGTTTCAAAAATTACCCCTTAACGCTTCTCGTTAAGAAATTTTAAAAAGTTCACTTTTTATACCCTGCACCACTTGGAGTACAAGAATACATTGACTTTTTCCAACACCCAGAAGGAATTGAAAGACACCAACCTTTGGTTATAACGATGGGTTCAAGAAATGATTGTAACCTTGTCCCTCCGTCTATCCGTTTGTCAGTTATGCTCAATCCACAAATAGAAAACTTTTGAGACATTTTTGGGAAATTTGATTAAATTGATATGTTTTGCTTCATACATGAACGCTATTGAAAATGTTCGGATCGGCCCACTTTCACGACCACTTCCTATATATAAACTTTTAGTTTGAAAACTCGTTATATAAATAACTTTGTTGGGATGTAGGGTGTTTAATGATTGGCCGTGACTACAAACTATAGCGATTTTATTTGTTCATCACACAAAAACTTTTTCAAAGTATGAAGTCACAAACAGAGCGATCGCAAAAATTGTCTGGTCAAACCCATTTTCAATAAAGTTTATCTTGAAGCCAAAACATCTCCACGTATCAAATTTAATGGAAGTATTTGTTGCGGGGTATAAAAGCAAGCTTTGGGCGCATTCGAAATCGTATATATGATTGGCCTATGCATGGTTGTATGTCCGTTTTCGCTTCTTCCTCTTCATTTAACGCAAAATAAGGAATCGGTCGAATTCGAAATTTATTTGTATGCATTTAAGCTGGTGAACTTATAAAATGAACACGTTTGTGCATGTGATGTGTACATTTCCTCCAATAGAAGAAAAAGCAAGCATTCGCGGTTGTGGCAGCACATAATAATAAGCATAATAATAAGTAAGACAATTATATTCGGTCGTGACCGAATTTTTTATATGCATCACTGTTTTCTTAAAAATACAAAAAAACTAAATTGTTATGCTCTCTAATACAGAGTCACCGCGGCAGATTTTTTCTATTTCCCTCCTTTCAAAAGTTTAGGTGACTTTTAAATTCTTTTGCAAATTTGTAGGCGTTTTTTCCTTTTTGCAAACGGAAGAATGTTTATCACAGATGCTATACGATTGGGCAGGCAGACAGATGGTTTGGCGGACATGTTCGATGCATTTCTGATTTGAGACTGGCCAAGAGTTTATATTCTTTATGAGATTTTTCAGGCTTGCTTCTGCATGCTGTAAGGACATTGGAAAAAAACTTATTTTTTGATACACTCTAATGTTGGGTAGGCATGATCAATTTTTTCGATTTTGTTTAGTTCATGAGTAATGAGCAAAAAGAAACAACTTTGTATTCCTTTTGAAAGACTGGGACGTTCTCAACTTACGTGGTACTGTAGGTATCTCCTTCGACCGATATGGACCATTTGCATTACCAACTTGGGTGCAAGAACTTCAAATGTTTCTGCCAAATTTGGAATCAATAGCTTCACTTTTGCGGCCAAGAGAATGTTTGAAACAGACACTACACAGACGGACAGGCGGACATACATAAATCGATTTAATATTTAATGTTGATCAAGAATACATACACTTTGTGAGGTCTCTGAAGTTTCTTTCTGGGCGTTGCAAAGGTTTTGTCAAAAGGAATATACCTCCCCCTCCCCCTCAATCACCAGTGATGGGTATAAAGAGGACTGGTTTCGTAACGAGTGATATCACTATATTATTATCATATTCTCTTTGATTTGTTTCATTGAGAAATGTGTATGCGTATTGCACGCCACGTATGAGTAACATATAAATAGAAATTTTAAATACGTTAAGGATTACGAAACTGTTGTTAAGCGCATCGAGAACTCCAAACTTTTTCAAAGGGTTTCTTTAATGTGCTGATTTGCTTTAATTAAATTAAATTAAAGTTAAATTAAAGGACAATCGATGTTAAAGAAGGTCAAGCAGAAAGCTACACAGTTGGATGTAAGCGAAAGGGCAAAAGGGGCGGAAAGAGCACCAAAAATGCACAAAGGAAGATAAATTATTCACCAAAACATTTCTTTCTGTTTTAATTAAATAAAAAGTATTACAAGTAAAAGTGTGAGTGTTCATTTCCAAGTCGTTGCCGAAGAGAAGGGTGAGAAGTTCGCGCTTGCAGTAGTGAACATATTTTTAACATGTAGTAGTGGGTGTAAATATGAAAATATTTTGTCTACAACAGGTCAGCTAATAGCGTTTAAGAGAAGGCTTTAAAGAAACCAATGAATTACTATGGTATATAATCAGCAAATGTAAGCAGAAAGACTGATGATTTAACCAAAGTAAAATTAGCATTATGCGGCAAACACAATGGCAAAGAACAACTAATAACTACTAACTAACTAAGAAGTCACTAATATTTTCTCTATATTACAAGTCAAATACTTAAAGTGACTGGATGTGAGTGAGTTGTCTGTAATGAAGACAAATTTTTTTATATCGCATATTGCTTTTCTAACTCAGTTAAAAACTATTGCAATTCGAAACTGAAATATTTAATTTAATTCCCAATCCATTAACGCTGGCTTAGGTGAACAGAAAAAGTTAATCACGCTGTAATAGATTTGAAGTCGTTATTTGCCTATAGTTTTCGCAAAAGTAACAAGCACTTTTTAATTTTTTGAAGAAGAAAACATAGCTGCACATGAATCTCTTCAGATTAGTGAAGAAAACTGCTCGAAAAGTTGAAAATTCTCTGATGCGGAAAATAATTCCGACATCATCATGACAATCGAGATGATAAGGTCACTGATTGCTACTTACGATGCGACGCATTTAATATACTGTCACCGTCATAGGATGAGTATTAAAATTACTCATTTATATGCAAGTGTTAAGCTGAACATTTTTCAAATATTTGAAACAAAAGTTCTTGGCAACTATTTCCGATGAAGAAAAACAAGTGAAAACACTTTAAGTTGCATACACACATACTTTCATTCACTGTTCACTGTTCATATGAAAATAGACTGCTTTATATTACTAAAATATCTCGGCATTCAGTGTTTTAAGAGCTCCGAGCTCCTTCTTTTTTTTTGTGTCTTTTACTTTTCTCCACTTTTCGGGGTATTTTTACTTCACGAGATAAATGTTACTGTTTTGCCAGAGACAAATATAAAAATGAGGAAATTATGAAAAATCACATAAAAAATTTACTAAATGTTATAAAGTTTTCGGTTAGTTTGCGTGTTTAATTATACGTATTTAATCTCCCACTTAAGTCTCTTTCATTTCTTTCATTTATTTCCTTTCTTTTCTCTGCCACCGAACTCGTTATTTCAAATACTATGAACGCTTAACTTCAGCTTTCGCTGCGTATACATATTTATATACATAGTTGACCAACATATTGAGTTTTGCTTTGGGGACAAGTTTCTTCTTCTCTTTTTTTTTTTTTTTTAATTTCTTTGGATTTTTTATGGAGCAAGCAGAAAATACACAACTAAGTACATAATCATGCTCATAATTCTGGCATTATGATTTATTATGCATTCTTATTGCTCATAAAGGTAGATCGAGTAATTAGAACGACTTTATTTTATAATTTACTTTTCCTTAATACACGATAATCACCCCCATTACTGTTGGATGACTTTAACATTTTAATCCCTATTGAACGTAAAGCAAAATGCATATTTTACATTTTCGTTGAAAACGTTTATAACGTTTTGGGGGTTTTCATAACGACATGCGATGTATTCACAAACAATTGACTTGAATATAGCCCCTCCGTCCATCTGTCCTTTAAAACCACCATTCTTATTCTAACTTCTGCACAAAACAATGAAAAAACCGCATACTTCAGCACACGATTGGTGGTTTAAATTTGCTGGTCCCCCACTCTATGTTAAGAGTTGTAGTACATAACTATAAGTATTGCAGGAGTAAAAGAAGTATCTTCAAGTACGATTGTAACTGAGCCAGCAGAGATTGTTGGCTTTTTTTTAAGTGGCCAATCATTCAGTCGATGTCATCTATTCTTGTTATGTGGCGATGGTCAAAAATAAGTGAAAAAAGGTGTAGAAATTGAGAAGCGTTGGTCGTAGCCTACAAGCTGTGTACCCTATTGGTAAGTGTTTTGCGTTTATCGACTGAGCCCTCACTATAGTGACGACCAAAGAAAACTCTACCGCACTTCAGATTTCAACCCGCGACAGTTGCCTTCTTAGTCGCGGCTACTCAGACACGTTTAAATCTCGTTCGAAACAAATGATTTCAAATGAGATCTAAAGATCGATTGGCAAAAAAACAATCGACTGAAGTTATTCACGAAAGCCGTTTTCCGTTTTTCATTCCTCTTTCTGTCGCCGTCGGGGTTCAAAGAAATTATAAATAAAGTCTTGCTATAGAAGTCGGAGGATGTATGTGAGTAATTACTTCAAAAAAAAAATTGCTTCGTAAAGAAACTTCTTACACCGAAAATAAGAAGCAGCATATAAAATTAGTTAATAGAAACAGAGGGAAGATTAGTTATGGAAAGAAAATATTATGGTTGATAATGTGAAATTAAACAACAAGTGCTCATGACAGTGTTTACAGGAATGCGTTGAGAGGTGAAGGGAATTATAACGCAGTTGATTGGTTGTGTGTGTCTCTTAAGGAAATATTACGGACGTTTGGATTCTCATATTTCCATCCACCCAATTACCAGCACTAACAATCTTCCCCTTTAGCTAAGCAGCCTAGGAAACGTAAATTCCTTATCAGGGCATCTTGTATGAATGCCAAGAGTTACCCCACTCGTTGTTAGGCGGGCCATAATAGTAAAGTAAATAGTGATCAAATTTTAGGTCTTTGCAAGCTTTACATGAACTTCGACGGCTTGGTCGTTGCTGCCAAGCCAATCAGCCACATGAGTTAAAGAATCGAAGAGAATATTAAAGGGGGAAACCACTTCACATATTTGCGTTTTTTCCTTTTTTTGTTTTGCTTAGTAGATGCCTTGAACAGGTGGAAACTAGCCCATTACCTGCAAAAAAATTTCTCTTTAACAATTCGATGGCTTCCAAACGAACTCTGAAATGACTATCTTTGTCAAATAAATCCCTGCTGGGACGATTAACAGGTTAATGTCTTGCCTGTTGATTTCTAACTATTTTAATGCATTAGCAGGTAGATGTCTTTAGGTAACATTCATGTTCATTTAACAGCATATTTTCAAACAGAAATTATTTAGTGCATCCCCGTCGAGTTGACCGTTGAGAGAACCACTCAAAAAGAATCAATGATTTTACGAAGAAATTGTAAATTTGACGGGAGGTTTTCAATGTTAACTATGAATTCGCTTACGGCATTATAAATTTTCATGTCGATGTCTATCGTCACGCATACAGGCATGTACACGCAACACATATAAAGTGTATAAAGTGTGCAAGTCCGTCTTTGACAAATACTGCAAGAGGGGTAGGCTACAGCATATGTATATTACGTCGAGGAAAGGAAAGAGAATGAGAATGTGTATTCGAACATGCAGTCTTATGGCAGTGAAATTGTGGATTAAAGATTAAATGAACTACAAATGTATTAATTTGTTATTAATAAAACAAAACATTTTAAAATTCCAAACACATTATTCTCGAAACATGATTTTTCGAAGCGTCAAGTAACATAATGCCCTGACGGATGTTTAACAATATTGTTAAGAAAGTCGTAAATTTGATCAAATAAATCCACCGCAAAAGTTTCCAATTATCTGGGACATGAAAAACCTTGAAATGTTAAAAACAATTACAGATTTCTAACGCTTTACCTGCCAGCATCATATAATAAAGACGTCTTATGCAGCTGAGTGTTGTTGAAAGGACAGACTTTTCGGAAAATTCCTCAAATAGAAGGAATGTAAAGATTAAATCTGGTATTCATGACCTGTTTTTCAAAATTTGTGTAAGTAAAACCTTTGGCCAAGGCAAAGATGGCTAACCCACGATTCTCGAATGAAAAAGTCCCCAAGACGACTGAAACGTTGCAGATAAATAAGTTCTTGTAAATAATTTTTTTTTAAATCGATCTTCTAATAATTGTAAATAAAATCTACATTATCCTAAAAAGCAATATCCAGTGGTACGAAGGGCATCTCACAAACATACGGTAAAATCGCGAAAAAAAAGGCAATTTACTTAACAATTTTGTTCAAATAACATTTTAAAAAGAAGAAAGTGTTTTCTAAGTTAATTTAAGCTTCTTTTTCTCGTTATATACTCGCCAATTATTCAGAAATCAATACTTATTCAATTCCGTACGTAGTTCACTAGGTGCAGACATGTAGATTTGCATTAGATTTTAGCTCTGTAAATAAAGATGCCGCAGGATAATGACTCTGGGGTTACTTTTGCAGAAATATATTTTTTTTTTTGCACAGAAATGTCAGGATTAATGACTTCCATGACCTTCATTAAAAAAAAAAAAAAACGCAAAAGCATGCTTTTTTATAGTGGTTTTACCCGCTAAACGTGCAGAAAAGAGTGTTTTTGACGACCCCCACGAAAAGAGTAGAACAATCCAAAATGATATTCAATTTATAACAATTTCCTTGAGTCGCATTTAAGTTTGCTTCTTCTTTTGTTCTATTTGGAAAAAACTAAGACTGAGCATATTGTATTCGTCTCCCACATTTGTAGGTCGCTAAAATAAGTGAAGACTTTTCACACAAAGGCATACTGTTCATGGAAGCCCGTTTTTTGGGGAATGCCCGCAACGTCGCACCAAGCGATCAAACTTTTGCTACCGTAATTTACTTACTAAAAATATTATTATTTCCCAATTTCCGCCATAGAAACCTTTAAAGTAGACTTTCTTTCCATATCAGGGCTTGCTTTTCATGAAGACCTCTATACATGTTAAGGTCTAAAAAGTGGAACTATCTGTTCCAAATTCCACACCATTCATTTATTTTGCTAAATTAGTATAGTTTTCATCACAGTATACTAAAAATTAAACTTTTTTCTGAAAAATCTTATATCGAGTGAGGCCCAAAAAGTAAATCCTTGAATCACATGGACTTGGTCCACTTAATTTTTATGTCAAATTACTATTATGAATAAAGTGCTATCATAAAACATTAACAATTAGGACTTTTTGGCATGTGAGTATTTACATTTCTTGACAATCCTTGTATGCGGTGGAGGAAAACAAAAAAAGCTACATGATTCAGTAAAGTCGATTTCTTTGTCAATTTATTATTTATTATTAATCATTGAATTATCATAAATGTTGAAAATAAAATCTTTTTGTCATGTAGAGATTCAGTTTTCCAAAGAACGATTATATTAGAGGGGATGCATAAAATTTCCCCAGACGAACCAAAGTTTTCATACCAATTTAAAATGCGGATTCAGCCACTTTTGCCGAGAAATTCTGAAATTTGCAATTTTTTTCTGTATAACCACTTTTCACAATATGGCGTTCAATGGAGAGTGGTCGAAAAGATGTACCGAACCATTTTCAATAGCGTTCATCACAGCACGTCACTCTATCAAATTTGATCAAACTATCTCAACAATTGCGACCTATACCTTGAACACAAATTTACATGAACACACATCGGATGGACGGACAGACAGATGGACTTAGATCAATTCAAATTACGATTATGAATCGATCGGTATAATAAAAGGTGGGTCTATCGTAAGCCATTCTGCATGTTACATATGTCCACACAAACTTAATATACCCAAAGCACGTCAGTGTACTAAATTTCCTCATAATATCTCAAAACTTGCGTCTTTCACATAAGACCTTGAACACATAAATACCTAGACAGATGGACGGGCAGACAGTAAGATCGATGATAATAAAAGGTGATCCTATCTTAATGCCCCTTCTGAGCGTTACAAACGTCCGTACAAAGTTAGTATACCTTATGTCACAAGTGGTATAGGGTACAGTGGGACAGGAGTAAATTTTCATCACAATCGCAAGAAGAGAATTCTCGTCATGTTCTCATGCAACAGCAACTATTAATTTAAATAATATATTACCTAAAATATTTATCTAAAATACATGTGAACCAAAATGTTTTCACAGGAAAGCAATTATCTTTGATCATTCTATAGTTATGATAAGTAACGAAAATACGCCCTAAAGGCTGCTATGCTTTTTGGTATTTTTGTTCGTTGTTCTCTTTCCATAAATGAATTTCTCATGTAATTGTTAGCCATCTGAACCGCTTAAAGAATTCTCCGTATTTCTTCTTCTTTGCTTTGTCGATTTTTTGGCGGTCTTCTACGCGCCTCAAGAAGAAAATAAATATTTACTCAAGTTTCTCTTCTTAAAATTCTTCCCATTTATTCAGCCGCTGTGCAAACAGCGCCATGTTAATAAAGACCGCCATAATTGTTGTAATATGATTATTAATAAATTCAATGGAAATGAAAATGAAATTTTTTAACAATCAATTATGCGAACCACAGTTTATTGAAAATGTTTCATTTTCAACATTTTTTTTTCTTTTGTTTTTTTCAAATAAGTTTGTTATTATTATTATTAACTTAGCGGAAAGAAATAAATTCTCAGCTGTCGAAATTTGAATTCATGACCGTTGAATAGTTAGTCGAGATCCTTTGCCTAAGCCGCCACTCAGTTGGATAAATTTGAATTAAATTAACATCTGAGCACCATTTCGTAAAGGCATTTTTCAAACTGTCAAGATAATTATATTTTATAGAATTTTTTATTAGTAATTTTTCTTTCGTTTTGACATCTTTCAAAAACTTTCAGCAACGGAAAAGGAAACAAGTAGCGTAAATAAATAAACAATATGTCAAGTAGCAGACAGCACTACCATGTGTTAAATGCTAATTTTTTGTCAACATTGTAACATATGTCTCACGATGTCTAGACAGAGAACGGCTACACATATGCAAAACTAGAAATAATTTGTTATCGTGTAAAATATTATTATAAATAAAAAAAATAAATAAAAAAAGCAAAAACTAAAAAGTCGCTTTGGGCGTTGGGTCGAACATTACATAATAACACAAAGTGTTTGCAACACTTTTTTAATGGCTGGCTTTCTAGAGTGTGAATAAAATAAGGTACGTCTGTACCGTCATCCCAAGCCGTAGGCATTCTTTCACTACTATATGCTTTACTCAAAAGAGCATTCCAGCTCTAATTTACTACGGGACCAGGTTTAAACATTTAGAAAATTTATATTAGCGCGCTTCCCCAGCGAGTAAATTTTAATGAGTCCACACATTGTGATTTCATGTTTAAAATTGTTTTTCAAATATGTTTATGCGTCGATTTCCCAGCAGAGAATATGCTATAAAGTTCAGTGTGCCCACAGTAGTTGATAATTGTTTAACAATTAAAAACTACATTGAGATACGCACACACACACATTCAATGATAAGGGTGAGGTTTTATCGAGAAATATATTGAAACTAAACAATATTTGAATTATTGCCATAGATATGATCAGCACTAATTATATTGTAGTTTGTTTGTGTATTGTTGTGCATTTATTTACCTCGTTTGATACCGAAAAAAAATGTGGTAATTAATTTTGCTTTCGAGCCAAACAAGTGAACAAATAACAAAATATTTGAGTTCATTTACAAATATTTCTTAAAACCAAAAATCTTTATGAAATAAGTAAATTAAATGCCACATAGGTATTATCTGAGGCGAAAGAAAGATAGATATTGCATTATAACAGGAAATACAACAAAAACCTTTAGTTATTTTAATATCAATTTTTCAAATAAAATAACACTTAGACAGGTAGCAATTGCTGTGACTAACAACCGCATTTTAAGCACCATCCCAGATACGTCACAAGTATCTAAGCATCAAACAAATGTTAAATTGATTTTATGAATTTTCGGCGTTCGACGTCTAATCACAAATTGCCTTGAAAGCAAATCGCCAGTTTTTCAGTTGGTCCACAAAACTTTAATTTTAAATCCTGTATCCGTAATATTTTTGAAGCTTCGTTCTGTGCGTTATAAGAATATTGAAAAAAAATCAGATTTCGACACCTTATAAGATTGGGTGGGCATGCTCGATTTTTGTACACATATTTCGGCATCGCCCGTAGAATACGCATTCAGATTTTTGTACATTTATTTGCTATAGCTTATGAATAATGAGTAAAAAACCAGTTTTTTATTCCTGTTGAGAAGCGTTTTCACTTTTGCGTAGTATTGCAGTGTACGCGTGTGCTTCGATCGATTTGGTCCATTTTCACTACTAATCTGCATGCAAGCATTTCCAGCGTTGCTGCCGATTTTGAAGCTATCCACCTTCATTTTTGCGGCCGGATAATGTTTACAACGGACATTACGCAGGCGGACAGACGGACATGCTTAAATCGATCCAGAATTTGATGCAGATCAAGAAAATATGTTCTATAATGGGTCTCTGAAGCTTCCTTCTGGGCATTGCAAATGTTTTGACAAAAGGAATACACCACTCGTCCTTCGGAGATGGGTATAAAGCATAAATTATAGAAAATAGAAGAAAATGTATTCGCAGCACTTTTTGGCTGATGCGATGTAAAACGAATAAGGGGTAGGTATATATAAAAACTTTATAAAACTACTAGTCAATTACAAAGTAAAAGTAAAAGGTTATTGAACATTCGCGTTAACCCGTTTCAACTTGAGAGTTCAATCTTCAAGTGATTTTTTCAAAAATGTCATGTACTTGCTATTGAATTTTATAAAGCTTCAGTATTCGAATAAAGACGTATAAGTTGACAACTCTATTTTCTTACACATTTGATCCTACTATGACTATAGCTCAGAAATTACGCATTTAATAGAAAGTCACAAAAACAATGACAAGAAAACACGGTCACAAGATTTTGATGTGGAAATTCCACGGCTTGAAAAATATTCACACATAAAGTGAACTCGGCTCTTGTAAAAACCGCTGAGGAAAAACCCAGTGCAACTGCTACTTGTGATTATCGAAAACCAGATACATTTGCTATATTTTAAAATGTCAGTTGTAATAAAAAAAATTTTATGATGGTAACAGATACCTGTTTCGGTAGGGTTCAATTCACAGACAAAATTTTAATTATCTATTTAATCCTCTTTGCATAAACATAACAGGTACTTGAAAAAGGAAACAACTTTAAAGGAGGTACAAACAAAACGGATATAAATTAGAGCACATTTTGTCTCGTACCATCAGTCATATTTGAAGCCATCTGAAAGCATCAACAATGTCAGCCAATATTGTTTATACACTATTTCTATATCGGAAAGAGTTAGAAAATTCTTCGGTTTCCGAAAGACGCTTGAAAAAAAGGAAACTTGTGCTCACAGACAAACTCGTACGAAAAGGCGCTGAGGCTTTGGAAACTTGCTCTGGTGAATATTTGCGAGCCATTTCTCGAGAAGTGAAATACAGAAAACAACTGCTACGTCAACTAAAAGAAATGGGAAAGAAGAAAAGTTCAAAATAATAAACAGAATATTTTTAAGGATTCATTCTTAAGAATAAAAAGGTAGATATATAAGTTATATATAATCGATGTATTCATATAAATATTAAAATAAAATATGTATAAGTAAAAAGTAGCAGACTAATTTTGTTTCTTGTATATCCTACACCACTGATAGTACGGGATGTATTAGCTTAGTGCAGTCGTATGTAACAGATAAAAGGGCTTAAGATCGACCCACCTTTCGATTTAAGCCTGGCTGTCCGTTTGATGTCTGTCCATGAAAATTTGTGTTCAAGCTACATGTCGCAATTTTTGAGATATTTCTATGAAATGTGGTACGGTGACGTGTTTTCGCACAAGGACGAACGCTATTGAAAATGGTTCGGGTCGATACACCTTTTCGACCACTTCCCATATAACGCCATATTTTAAAAAGTCGTTACATGAAAAAAAATGGAATTTTCAAAATTTCTCGGCAAAAGTGGCTAAATAGTAGTATTTGGGCATTCTAAATTGATACGGAAACTTTGGTCCGGGTGGGGTAATTTTTGAACCCTCTCATGTAACGAAAACTGAACGCGACAAAAAAGTACAATTTTCAATGGTTCGTGATAAAAATTATATTAATTGAATTAATTTAACACAAAAAAATTAGCGGTAGCAAATTTGGACTATTTCGATCTATTTTTTGGATCTTGCGTTAATAAGGATTTTCATGAATCCCAAACGCTTATTTGCCTAAAAGAGCCTGATTGTTAATTTTTTTGTGATGAAAATTTGTTCATGATAGCATTTAAATAAAAAAACTAAGCGGACCTAATCTCAAGAGCATTTCTCCGCTCCATGTAAAATATCTCATCAGTAATATGCTCTTTAGAATAAAGCTTAATTTTTAATATTTTATGATGAAACTTGATTTCATAGTAACGTTTCTTCCAAAAAAAATTTACGGTAAGGAGTTTGGATAACATAGGTCTTTTTTTCTTTGTATCGCAACACATGTATAGGCGCTCTCATGACATGCACTCTTATGTTCGGGGATAAAATCTAAACTTCCAATATGCTTGCTTTCATGAAAATAATGTGTACTTTTTTGAACAAAACGATCGATTAACTATACTAGACAACGTGGTATAGAGTATGTAATGGTTGCAACAACTGCTAAGCTGTTCAAGAATTTGTGCTGGGTTTTCGTCCACTGAGTCTTTCAATTCATTGTCTTCGAACTTTATTGGCTCTGCAGGCCGTTCTTTGTCATTGACATCAAAATCACGATTTTTAAGCATTGTAATCAAAACTGATAATTAGGATACGATGAAATAGCATCACCATAAGCTTCTGAACATGTTTGGTCGGCTTTGTTAGCAGGTTTCTTCAAATTAATCAGAAAAAGTAATGAAGGTCGAAACTGCAGAGCTCGCTAGCAAAAGAAATTTCCCCACAATATCAAAAATATGTTAAGGAAATACATTGCTATGAAGTGATGTAAAAAAGGAGATGCTATGTCATTAGAATGCTGTTCTGTTGTGTGAAAGAAAATGCTGTAATTTCTAGGGAAATATCTCCATAATGTTTCCAAACACTACACCATTTGTGGCACAAGAATGTTTGTTTGTTGCGAACTTATCCAACACCGAGAAGGACTTGAGACAGACTCACCGTTTTTCAACATCGATGGATTTCTGAGTCACTTTCTAAATTGAGCTGAGCTTGTCTGTCCGTCCTGTTCTCTTGGCATGTTTCGGCTCAAGGACGGACGCTATGGGAGACCGGATCGGACCTCTTTCCATACAGCGGCTTTTCAAAATAACTATCCTTATATGAATAACTAAACTATGTCTGCCTATCCGTCTGGTATGGTTGTGATTAATCTTCAGGTCACAATTTTTAAGCTGTTTGGATGAAATTTGGTACACTGACGTGCTTTTGTCTAAAGACAAGCAATATTGAAAACGACGCGGATCGAGGATCGCTTTTTCAATCACTATCATGGAAGGATGATGCAGAGTACTTTATGTTAGGACGTGGCCCGCCCCAGTTTTTTTACTTGTTTCATTTTGAGCCCCCGTTTTTAAGGAGAATAAAAATTCATGAATTACTTTAAAAAGTTCTTAGAAGGTTAGCAATGCCTTTTCAATTGATTTTTTAGGGGGCTACATTTTTTAGAATATCAATCTTTATTATTAGCCTAATATATGCGTTCAAAAAGTTCATTACCATTCCAAAGGGAGTGCTTGTGTCGTACGAAACGTCAACAAACTTTTTCATGTTTACCTTCACAGCTTACGCATAAAAAACTTTACCTTTATTTAGCTATGAAAGTATATCTACATTAGCGCGTGCAGAGACCTACTTCTTTCTTTTTTTTGTTTCTCGTATATTTATAAATTTTTTTTAAATTTTTTTATTTATGTTTTTTATATTTTATAGCAAATTTCCATTTTTAATTTTTATATACAGACTTTTCACTTACCTGCTGACATTTTTTAGCTTTGAATAAATAAATAAATTATATTTACCCAAAGTTTGGTAGAAATTCATACAAATGATTTTAATAAAATAATTTAATGATCTAATATATGCCTTCTGGGGGAAGAGATTCCCTTCTCTCTGTTCGCACCCAAGTGTTTCTTATGCTGACTGTAACGAATAAATAAATAAAAATTATATGATGAACAACAACATGTCAACAGGGCGTATGCGTAATATTAAAAAGTTAAGCGATATGTAATAGTCTAGACTATGATTCTCTTCAAGTGCTCATATAAAATATGTTTTTTTTTCTCCATCAACATGCACTATAATTAAAAATTTTAATTAAAACTCATTCAACTCATTTAACGTAATTACTAATAATAGTTTTGTGAACATATTTTTTATTTATTTTTTTTTTTTTTATGCATAAACTGCAGTTTGAAGTTTTTATTAACAATTTTTACAGCCGCAATTATGGTTTAACCCAGAAATTTTTGGCCAAATTATTTATGATGAAAAAGCAAAAAAAAAAAAAAAACGATCGCCTTTAAATAAATTTCATAAAATTTTCATGGCAAACGAAAATACCACAAAAACAGAACTTTTATTGAGTTTTTTTTTTTTGTTATTACTTCACTTGCAGATTGTTGTTGTTTTTTTTTCATGCCAACGTGCAGCTTGTTGAGATGGTTGCATGCATTTCAATTTTTTTTTTATATTTTTATTTTTATATATATTTTTTAATATGTATCCGTATGTTTGGGCACATTGCCAGCAGTTTCACTAACAACAACAACAACAAAAAAACGTAGAGTTTTTGTATATATGTTATGTTTGTTTCTTAGTTACATAAACTAAATTCAAAGCGTATGCTTCTATGTGTATATATATATGTATATATCTTTTTTTTTTTTTTTTGCTACTATTGCGCATATTAGAGAGAAATATCAGTAAATTGCAATTTTAAACTAATATTTATATATCTTGTTTTTTTTTTTTTCTTTTTCTAAATATTTGTTTTGCAAAAGTAATAATTTGTAACAAATTTGTTTTCAGAGTGAAAGTAATGATTACATATTTAATACAAAAGTTAGTTCAATTGCCCTACGAGTTCGATGTAAAATTATTATTTTAATTTCAACCGAAAACAAATATCAACTCAAGCAATAAAGCATTATAGGAAATATCGAAAACGAATCTTATTAATCCCCTACCTAAAGAACATACATATAACATTTGATTATTTGCATATGTATCAGTGCCATGATTAAGTTCATTGCTGAAGCGACTTGGCCTAAATCAATAAAAAACTTGTAAGCCTATGAATCATGGCAAAAGAAATAAATACTACGTGACCCTTAAGGGTCTTTTGAGTGACATTGTTCGCACAATAAGCGTAGGCAGACAACTTGACTTTTGCATTGCGACAATGATCTTTCTCATGCTGCCAACTTGTTTTTTCTGAAACTGCCCTGCTCGTCGCGTTTAACTCTGCTTGACATCTGGTCTCCTTCTCGAAACTCAAAAAACCGTACCGGATACACTGTTTTCATTCGAATGAAGACTTACTCTGAAACGCAAATTAAAAAAGTCAAAAAATGGTCTTTGAGAATGAACTGAGAAAAAAAAAGAAGAAATAAATGAAATTTCAAGAGCCCACGGACGAGGCCAACGTTTTTTTTTTTTTGTTGTTTTGTATAGGATTGATCTTCAAGTATATCTGCAAATTTTTATCATTCTATCTTTCGTAGATCATGAGTAATGAGCAAATATCCAGAAAGAGGAGGTGTTCCTACTCTATGCTATACTCTTGACGGATTCTTTGACCGACTTAGACAATTTGAAAAAACCAGGATGCAAGCGAGAACTTCCAATGTTCCTGTCAAACTGGAAAAAGATGTCTTAATTTTTGCAAATACTACATACATTCACCTAAATGGACAGAGGGACAGATAGACGAATATGCTTAAATCAGTTCAGAATTTAGATATCGGTTAAAAATATATATAATGTGAACCTTATCCGACATTAACAATCTGCATATATGCGAGAATAAACTATTAAAACTGATATTAGAATTTCTTTGGGACCTTTCAACTAAAAAACTGCTTGTCATAATGAATATGGATTCATTACGAATAAAAATTTGCATATTATAAAAAAAATTCATAATAAATTGTTATGTAACACATCGCTCAATAAACTCGTAGGATTATATACAGATGCAGGATTAGTGTTGACACAACCATATAATTTTTAGATATTAGCAACTTTTAAGCGAAATGTAACAAATTTTCATGACATTGCGAACATTATTACAAGTTACAGTCGTTTTAGAGAGTTTACGCTTGACATTTTAATTGCTACGAACTTATTGATTGCTGCATCACATAATAATATTGTTGTATATGAACTTTCTATAAATGCTAAACTTTAGAAATGAATCTGTATTATTTAACTTTTTGTTGCTTGTAATTATAATGGCATAGGATTAACCAAATATATAATATTCGTAAATAAGTATGCAAATAATTCATATTGATTTACCCTTTCTACGATAAAGCTGAACTTCACACTTCATACGTGTACTTTATGGGGTTTCTGCAGCTTTTTTCGGGGTATTGCCAATCTCTTAACGGTGATAAGTATAGAAATGAAGTATATAAATAAACGTGTTTCATTAACTATTGAAAGTATTGGCTCAACAGAGACGCAGAGATCAACGTACATATCACTTAAGGTTTTACGTTCCAAAGAAAAAAAACTACTCGTTCGGCTTATCCTACATGATTAAAATTGGTAAGTCCTACGACCTTTAAATGATGGTACAAATCGTAACATGTGTTTCTTACCGCTTTGTGAAAGTGGGCTACAATGCGAACTTTCGGTTTTCTATAATTTTTATAACTTGGAGAATATCGGCCAAAATGAAGAAGAAAGAAATAGGGTAAATAAATGAATGTTTGCGGGACAAAGGCTTAGGTACTGTGATGGATTGACAAACGAGCAGAATTACGGGCACAAAAATGAGTAAACAGAAGTTCGACGGGCGCATGAGCCAGATGGTGGAGCAAAATATGCATATATAGACAATCAGTTGTGTAAACCAATGAATAGATGAGCGAATAATTAGACGAACGGCCTATCTATTTAGGATGATCAAATGGATTTAAGAATGGACGAATTAGTCAACAAATTGAATGATGAAGGAATAAAAGGCTAAATAAAGGAAAGTATATAACCGTTTAGGTTGATGGAACGTCAACTGAGATGAGATTCGGTTAATGATTGCGAACTGGTGGGCAAACAAGTATTGAATGGCAAATAACTCGACGGACAAAATGATGTATTAGCACTTAGACCAAATATGCCGAAATGATTCCACGTTTTTATCTAACCCTGCTCTTTAGGGTACTAGATTGAGTCACCTATAGTTTTATAAGTCGACCAGCGAATCCAGCAATAAAATTATAAAACGAAGAAATCAGGTGATTTCAAGTAGAGATAGTTTGGAAGAAGCTGGGCCAAGTCGTAATAGATACCAATCAAAGTAAGTTAATTAACAAAAGCATAGACTTAGTACAAGCATAGACTTAGTATAAAAAGACCTGACAGTCATAGGCTGTATTAATGTAGAGCATCGAAATTGAACGAATAATAAGCTTAGATTGGACAAACCACCAAGTGCAGAACTTAAAGAAAATCTTGGGTAGAATAATGTCCCTTGAATAAGGGTTAACTGAGAATAATAAATGAGTCACAATGAATAATCAAAAGGGCAACTCATATGTCGTCTGCATATGACGTAGGAGAACCACCGTAAGGCCAGAGTTGAACTCGGGGCAGCCTTTATCCCCGATCACTCTCAAATACAGCGCAGTAAATGTTTGTCCGTCTATCGTTCTCAGCAAAAATAAAATGATTTTGTGAATAAACCGTGGGTTACAACGAACTAATTCTCTTCTTGGATCAGTTCAATATATTAAGAGGTGCAGAAATAAATTAAATATGGACAGAAATCATTATATTCCTGGAGCTCATCAGGTTGTAGTTATGTTGATAACAGTTTAAAACGTATACCTGTTAGATACCTGTCATCCACTGTAAGTAGGCAAATCCTGCTCCAGAGAACTTTACATTTTCCACTTGAGAAATTTTCAATTCCATACGTATTCATATCTCCAGCAAAAGTTGGAGAAGCGCTAACTTTTTACTTCGTTTTACATGATTGAGAGAAACTTTGAATCAGAATTTTTTTTTTTTGTTTTTTCACAAAAGTTTTAAAGTTTAGATATAAATTAGAAAAAAAAGAAGAAATCTTTTTGTCTTTAAATCATTAAGAATATTACTTCCTTTTCGTTACTAGATTGCTTTGATACTACTTTTGAAAAGCGTGCACTTAAACATGTTTGTGGAAAAACGTGCATGTTACACTTGAGTTAAAGCGACGACAGCAAAAGGAAGAAAAATTTCAAACGGTGTACATAATGAGCACTTTTTTTTTTTTTTTTGTTTTAGTTCTTCTTATTTTTATTCTTAGAGAAGTGTCACAAAACTAGAATTGCAAAAAGCAAAAAAAAAAAAAAAAATTAAGTAAAATAACAGGAAAAATAATAATAATTTCAGTTTATTCTGACAAGTAACTTTAAATTAAAGAATTCTTTTTAATGCTTAGATAGCTGCGAGAAGAATTTCTCAAGAAAATGCTTAAATTCCATGCAATCCTTTTATGTTTTCAAGAGATTTCAAATAAAACGCATGATAAACTCTTATCAGTAAAATGGTAAAGAAAAGCGCAAATGTATGCGAAAGCATGTGCTGTTTTTTGTTTTCTTAATCTTGAGTGAAAGAGAAACATTCACATAAAAAAAAAATTCTTTTATAATATTTATCTTCCATTAAGATGCAAGAAAGTACAAGAGAGAGAGAGAGAGAGAGAGAGAAAGAGAGAAAGAAAGAAAGAGAGAGAGAGAGACAGAGAGAGGGAGAGCGAGAGCATATGTTCATCTTTGTTCGTACAAATTGAAAGGAACAAGTCTTTAAAATTAATTACGCTTACTATGTGCTTGATCTGATCTGATTAAAAAAAACAAAAACGTTCTTAAGAACGCATCCTTCGCATCTACCACATCCAGTTTGTACGTTTTATGAGAATGTTTTTAGCGATGTCAGTGTTGACAGTTTCCAGGCAGTTTCGCGAAGCTTAACATTTATTTAACGAACAAATGCTCAATAAGTACTTTAACGTATTTGAGGATTTTTTTCAAAGATTTATCAGAGATTTTACTTGAAATTGTCTTTTACAGATGGAATTAACCGCAACGAAGCATTAAAAATGTTTGAAAAAGTCTTTTGATGAGAATATGGAATAGAAATGAAAGGACAAATCACTATTGAAGATGACGCTAAAGAACTAAAAATTTCACATGGATTATGTGAAGCGCTTTCTTCTTTTTTTTTTTTTTTATTAATGTGCAAACCGTGATGAAACTAATGATGGTGACATGTGATAGTAAAACTGAAACTATTGAAGTTCCTTCTATTGGACACATACACTTGGATCATATATTCATATAAATTCTTTTATAATCTATCGCTGTATTATTTTGTGACTCTTGTCATCAGTCTTGTCATCATTCTCTTTGTGAAATGGTACTTCAACTACCTAGTCTTTAATTCCGGTTTCCTATAACAATTTCCCATTTCCCAAGCTCAAAAGAATATTAACAGCAAGACATTCCTTAGCCTTCATCAAACCACGGGGTGTCTATGTATCAGATTTGAAATTTGCGCTTAAATCTTTTCATTAATAGGTGTCCAAATCAATTCTTTTCGTATTTTCATAAAATTCGAAGTTTATTTCAAATATGCTTGTTACGAAGCATACCGGCTTAATATGACTGTATCGTAATCGGAAGGAGAATCTGCAGAGAGAATACTGCAGAGCTCAGTAAAACATCTCAGACTAAGTTGAAATTTACTCTCTGAACGAATGAATGCAAATTTCACCATTTTCAAGACACCATTTTTTTTTGCACGAAATCATTCGAACCGCTTTCTAACAGTTTCGTAAGTTATTGCATTTACACTCCAAGCCAGCTTAACCGTTTCCATAGGTTCAGCTGCATTTTTTTTCAGTTGAACTCAATTAGAAAAACAAAAAACCACAGCATAGCCAATGCCATCCATCTCTTCAAGCTTTGATACACATGTAAGGTTTGCAAGACAGCTTAGATGCAAGTGAATGCCACATCGTTTAAATATCGTTCGTCAACTAAGTCATCTATACCTAGAATTTCGGGAAAATTGAATTGAATTGAAATATCAGGTCCGTTTTATGAAGCAACCAATTTCAGCGAAACGAATTTATTTGTATACCTAGTATTGTCTGTTGCATTTCGTAAAAATATACAAAAATATACGTTTCTATGTATTTGGATATATAAATAAATATAAACTACAAACCAGAATAATCGCATTTTAATTATGCCCCTGTCTCTCATAAATGGTTGAGAGGCACACCGTGATATAATTGGTTATAAAAACGTGTGGTAAGATTAGGGTTAACAACACATAAAATTGATATAAAAATATTCTGCACGCAAGCCGACGCGATTCCTTTAAGTAAGAAAGTAGTTGTTTTCGAAATGAGAAATGCGGGGACGCAGTGTCCAAGAGGAAGTATTTATTTATTCTTTTCTGGCTACAATATACGTTCAGTAGAGTTAAGGTGAACTTAAGATTGAAACTACTACCCACTACCCACTATGTTATAGAGGGGCGATCATCAATCAGGAGCAATAGTGAAGTTCGAAGCAATCAATTCAACTAAGCAGTTTCCAATTCAAACCAAACAGCTTCTTACAATATTTTTGGAATTTAACTCTGAAGTGTACTCTTATAAGATTATTGAGAAGAGCATCGATCAGAAGCAACAGCAAAGTTAAACGTAGGCAGCTTATAATTTCTTAGGATGAAGATGCAAAGAAGAAAACGCAAGTCTAAGTAAGTCTAGCCACTAAAAGTGTTAGTATTAGTTGAGTTCAACAAATTCACTGCGTGCATAAATAATACATTCTTCAGTACTTCAAACATAAATAATACATTTCATAACATTACAAAACATGAAAATCGTAGGCACAACTATTTTTAACGTTCATATAATAGGGGACATGGCGTTTGCTACATAACCACTGTGTTGTACTCTTACAGAGTGGATGGTTCCACCTCAATGTGTTTGAAAATATAGGCCAGCAACGAACGCCGTCTTTTCGTACATCCATAGACGACATATGATGAGATACCCTCTGGATTTTCTCGCATGTAAGCTTTGCTCTGCCAGGCGGATCTCTTTTACTGCCATTTGTATCATATTCTATACTAAAAAGAGCATCAGCCAAACCATTGCGGAACTGACCAAGATTTCGTGGTTCTCTATTTGGGATGCCCTTTGCAATGGAGTTTTTTTTTTATAAGTACCCACGAATTTATTACAGCAACGTCCAGTAGATGATAGCATAATCGAAGATACCATATGCGACTTTTGTCTCTTATACGATAGCCGTTTAAGTAGCTCTCCGTTGAGTCTACTGCTTTCAAGTGGATAAGATGTCGATTTTTTGCTTTATATTATATCGATAGATATTGTCTACAGGCTGTGAGTAAGTAGACAATAATGTAACAACCATGTTGTCTTTACGCACCGGGGCTAGAAACACAACACCGTCACGGTGAGAAATTCTTTCCCATAAGTTCCTCTAGCAATCGTCGTCTTCATTAGATCCCTCTTACCCGCGAGTCTTTAATTAGGCAATCTATTCTGTTGTACTGTTCCGTCACAATGGATCCATTGTTTCGATAAATAGTATCCCTGGGACAATGATGTATAAAAATGATCGAACCACTTTATATGATTCCTCAAGAATATTAGTGATTGCCAAATTTGGCTCACATGCTAATCTATTCCTTTCGTCTTCTTCTCCGGAGTATACTTCGACACGATAAACATACCCCATGAGACTACATAAAACAAACAGCTTGCAGCCCAACTTGTGAGGCTTATTTAGCAGATACTGTTCCAGATAATGACCTACTTTTGTTGAACAAATTTGTTCGTCTATTGATGGGCGTTGGTCTATGGGAAAGTTTTATTTAGTTGGCCTATTACAGATCTGATCTTGTATGATGATTTCTCGGAAGATGCTTTTCATAATATTGTTACGGAAATCCCAAACCTAGCTTCATTCCAACTAATTGTGATTTTACCAGAAAATAAATTTCCCAAAGAAGGAAAAACCAAGTGCAAAGTCATGGCTGCCGGCCGACGAAAAAAATTAGCGGAAAACACATCAATTATGGTAACTTCCTTATATAAGCAGAATGTTTGAGCACAATGAGTTAGTCGGAAAAGAACATTTGAGTCGAAAAGAAGGTTTAAATTAACAATGTTGTCAAACTCAGTAGACTGTAAATAATCCTACCCTTAAAGAAGTTGATCGTAAATAAAACCACGTTCTATTGATATGAACCTTATCAAGAAAAGCATTTCGTTACAATATATTTAAAATCGTCAACTCCTACGAAATTAGTGTGAAAAATATTCAGTCACACGATTTTGGATAGTGATGTAATTCTACCCTCAAAAAAAGCTGCGTTTTTCTGGTATAAATTTATCGATGGATGAAAAAATTTAAATACTATCCGTTAGTCTTATCTTGTTTCTATCCGAAAATAATTTTTCCTACATGTTTTTATGCCTTTTTATGCAAATAATCCAAATTGAAAACACCCACCGAAATTAAATTGCATTCAGATAGAGAGCCAACAGTGAAAATAGTCGCAGATAAAAGAATAAATTCGCATAGATTCTAGCTGTGTTCGGAAACGATATAATAGGTTTGGAAAAATTAAAATTAAGAAAAGCACAGCAACCAAGAAAAGTAAAGAGAAGTAAGTCGCTACATAAAGAGATGTGAATGAATACGATGTAGATTTACATAACTGTACATTTAAGGGTTAATTGATTTAAATTATGAAAAATTTTATCAAACAAATGAAAGGACTGTAGTGGATCATGGTCCATCACTAAATACCCCATCCAACTCTATATGCATATCACGACTTTTTAAATAAAATAAGGCGTTGTGTAGGAAGTGGTCTATAAGGTGCTCCGATCCAAACCATTTTCACTAGCGTTCATCTTTGGACCACGTCACGTGTACCAAATTTTCTCTAGTCCACGTTTTAATATGCGATGATGAAAATTGATACAAAATTTCATACAAAAATTAAGTCTACAAAATGTAGACTATCTGCCCCTATAAACTTAAACTTGTACTACATTAGGTTGCGTTTTGGGCCCGCTTCCTCATAAATACGCACATGAAAAGCATGCTTTTGTATGTAAACAAGATATAATTTTTGTGTTCTGTGGCAAAAATATGAATTGTGTTAGACTATATGGTGTAGGGTATTCAAAGCTCGGCCTAGCCCTACTATAATGTTCTAACTTGTTTTTTTTTTTTGTGGTATGTTTTTGTCTTTGGGAGAAAACGAGTAAAAGTTTTAAAGTGAAACTAATTTCCTAGCATCTAGTCATAGATTTTTTTTCATATTTAAAACCTGTATGAAAGTGAGGTAAGAGCAAAAAATAAAAAAAAAATCTATTGTGAAACCACAAGAGAACCATTTTTGCGGTTTTAATTGTCTCTATTGAACAATTTTCGTTAACACTCTGCTTGCATTTGTTTGCAGCCAGCTAGGAGGAAATATCATTTCGATCTCGTTTCCATATAACACATAAAAAACATTCTGCACAAAAAAAAAAAAAACACTTTGCTTTGAGCTCAAAGCATACAAAACTTGATGAAAAATTGTCACCTAAAACTACTCTCCGATAAATGAAAACGTGCGGTATACAACAATAACTGAAGGACCCGTGCCATCACAAATTTAGATACCCCTTACATAGTGTAAGCAGATGAGAATTTTGATTGCTATTTCTGTTCTGTTTATGTTCTTCTTAACCGTTGATTAAGAAGTTTGGTTAATTTTGACTTTTTTTGTTATGTAAAAGAGAGGCTTAGCCCTTTGTTTTTGATTTCGAAGTCCACGCAACAGAGTTTAAACCTTTACTTAAATCGTGACAACAAAGATATTGATAATATTTTTTAAATTTTGACAATAAAGATATTGACAATATTTTTTAAATTGTTCAAGTTACATAACCTTGGATATTTTTTTATATATATATTTTTGCTATAACGCATATGACGGATTTAACATATCACTCCATATAAAGAGTGGAGAAAAAAACACGATAGAAACGTCAGTTATTTGGATGCGTGTGACGGCTTATTCCTGCATTGATGAATGCTGAGTTAATTGATTTTTAAGAATTTCTAACACAGTTTTACGAAAAATCTACGCAATTTCCAGATGATGGAAAAAACTTTTCATGGATTTTTTTTTTTTTTTTTTTAATTTATATGATAAAAGCTATTGCATTCAGGCTGTTAACGTATGCTGTGAGGTCACGTACTTGTAAGCATGCATGGTTATAACAATCAATAAAAAACAAGTAAAAATATTATAATACGACAAAGCCGACCATTATCGACTCTATATGAAATATAGAAATATAGAAAATTTTTCATTTACTTTCGTAATAAAGTAACAGAACTGTATCCTGTTTCCAAGTAAAAAAATTCTTTTCATGGGCTTCGTTTAATGAGAGCGAGTTCCAAGCTACGAACTTAGTTGGTCCTTATCTACCCAATATTAATTTTCCTTTCACATAAAGTCCTAAAAGTCAAACTTTATTGCTACATAGAGTACAAGAAAGCTGCTATATTACTCGGAGTTTAGGAATTGGCCAAGGGATTCAAATTTAACGACCACTTTTCACCATGAAATATTCAAAACTAAATTTGTTATATATAAGAGCTTACTGTTCACAAGAACTCTTTTATGTGGAAAGAGTTCATAAAGTCGACCACTCCGATCGAATTTGTTAATATAAATATGGTATGCCGGAATATTAATACTCAGTGATATTTGTCGGAAAATTTTGCATTTTTCATTTCAATAGGATTCGGGCTTGAGCAAAACCTCGTCTATCAATTTATCAAATTTTTAAAAATACCTCAAATATTACGACCTGCAGGTTTTATGCGCCTGAGTAGCCGAGTAGGTAAGAATAGCGACAACCAGGTCTGTGTTCGCGGGTTCAAACATCAATTCAATGGTAGAGTTGATTGCAGGTGGACTAAATGCTTAAGTGCTTAGCCGGTAAAGGCACAAAAGCCGCGGCCGCTTCTCTTTCTCTTTCGTTACTTCTTTCTGACCGTCACGGTATTAAACGGACAGGGATCAACGGGGACAAACGTCAGATAGACAGACGGACAGACACATAAACAAGTTTAAATCTATTTGATAAAGGATTCTGAATCAATCGGCATAATGAAAAGTGATGTTACCTGAAAGCCGTCTGGTTGCTGCATACATTCCCATAAAAGTAACATAAACTGCACAATAATTGGTTTAGACTGTTGTAAAAAAACTTGTTTTAGTTTTTTTTTTCTGGCTGCAATTCGAAACTAAAAATGTAGCGTTTTTACGATGTCATAAAGCCCTAAGTATACCATGCAGTGTAAACTTAAGCAATTTATTTCATAATTGCAGTAACAAGCACATGCCGGCATCCAGAAGAAAACAAAAACCAAACCAAAAAAAAAACAAAATTGGGATCCTGAGTAAAAACTTCTTCAAAATAACGAAAGATTATGAATTTCTATTGGCCAAACAAACCTTAAACAAGCACTGGCCGTAAGTGGCGAGCGATTAATGAATTCGCCACGTGTTTTTATAACAAATTACTTCACGATGCGACTCGCAATTGCTTATGAGAATCCTAGGAATAATTGAAATTCTTATTATTTTTGTTTATTGCTTAATTTATCCGAACACCATGGGAGCCATTCACTACACAAAGTGATTAAGTTCACTTTTTGAAAAATCTGAAATTTAAGTGACAAAACACATGCTATAAACATAACTTTTTATATTTCAAATAACTTTGTTGAATAATGAAAATTAATTCCATTAAAGGGAAAAATTTTGTTTTACAACTGAATAATAAATTGTTTGGAAATAAGAATCCAAAGCTCAGACAGTGAGGGCATTAAGATGGCAGAAATAAAAAAGCTAATACACTTAGAAGAGGCTGAATAGGCTCCGAGTCATATGGCTGCCGATCGTATGGTCGCATTAGAAAAAATGTTCACACTTTCTCTCGACTTGGAAAAAGTTTTGGCCTTTCCTAAACTGACCACATCCATAGCGTATTATAGGCGAAATTTATATGTTTATAATTTCGGTTGTCATGATTTCAATAAAAATATAAGTCACATGTTTCCTTGAAAGAAAGCTTCACTGAAGGATCTTGTGGATCTCAAAAAACTTCCTCACGTCCAATAAAGTACATAATGACTTATACTAAAAACTTTTAAAAAAATAGCAAAATATTTGGATTCGTCCTAAGTTTATTGGTCAAAGTACGAAAATAAAAGCTGAGTCAATTGAAACCAAACTTTTGGCAAGCAAAAAGACATCGTTTATATGAATTAATTACAAATATTGGTCATGTAAAAGGACTTTCCGAGTTTTTGCCACTAGATGGTATGGTTGACTATATATCGGGTAACATTCACCTGATTGTTTCAAACGAACATGTACTTAAAAGGTGATATTTTAGTTCACTTTTTTGTCCAGATAGTTTTCTAATTCTTTACTCGTGGAAAAAGTTATAGCGATTTGAAAATGAGCGAAATATCTGAAGAAATACGCTATGTGAAGCCTTTTTTCTATAAAAAAAGGTAAAAACGCTGCAAAAAAAATGAAAATTTGGGAAGTGTGCGGTGAGAATGCTGTGTGTGAACGAAGAACCCAGCAGTGGTTTGCTCGACTCCGTTCCAGAGAAAACGGAACCTATGAGGAAAAGTGGAGGCACTTACCATCAACGACATCACACTTTGGAATCCTTAGAAAAGTGGCTTGATGTTTGCGTGCGACATAAATTAAGGCAAAGTAATTTGATTGACAGCATTACCATCTGAAGCGATGAAACATGGATCAAATACGAGAATATAAAAATCAAGCGATCAGGGTTAACGGCTGCCGCAAAATCTTTTTACATGGCCCAATAGTATTATATAACAGAATTGTTAACTTTCGGTTTTATGAAAAATCCACCTTTTTCACTTGCCAAACTGATTAACTGCAGAAGTCACATGAGATTAATATCACATAACATTAATGACGACTTTTTTTTCGCTATTCATTCTTCTTAAGTTTATAAACTGTTGCTTGAAGTGTCTATTCGTCGTAAAATATTTATTTGACTTTGTTTTTATGAACGTAAGCACTTTGTGCAGTGGGCAGCTCACTTACAAGAGCTCTTAAATGGCAAAGGATTCAAAAGATTCCAATTTTTGAACCAATTTTTTTATAGAAATATGACACTAATACTCAGTGATATCTGTCGATAAATTTGACAAATTTTGCAAATACAACGAGTTTTTCAAAATAAGGCGCTATATTGAGAATGATCATAAAAGTGACCCAATCTAATCTAATTTCCATGGAGTTACTCCTTAGACCAAACTACATCTGTCGCAAAATATTACACATAGGACTTATGTTTTTTGGAAGTGCATGTGATAGAAACTTTAAATATGATTCAAAGGCGCATCACGGCCACCACTTTTAAAGGAAGGTCCCGGCGTAGCTGTGAAGCAACCAAAGGAAAAGAAGACATATCTCCAAAAAAATCTCACCTTTTCCTCGTTAAAATAAAATTTGTATTCGATTTAATCACACTCAGTCTAACGAATGTGTTACCCATTGCTCATTGAGCTGAGTATTTTAAAGCGAAATTTGCAAAAGTGCACGCTTTGCACGCTTTAAACTAACTTTCCATTAACATCGAGCATTTGAGTGTAATTCACATCAACTTCGAACATTTTCTGCTTGCTTAACTAATGCGAAATCGATTTACAATCTGGAGTAAAATATATGTTTCCAACTACTGCTAAAAGCAAATCTATGTACATTAAAACGTAACACAGCCACCGTTTATGCACGTATTCCATAATTATTGCTAACATATCGAAACCATTAGATTATAATCTTGGAATTTAGATTGTAGTCAAAATCTTGTTGTGTTCACTGAGAGAGCTTGCATGCATATCTTAACTAATACTGTTTGAGAAGAAAATAATCTTTTGTTGTATCTTGTATCTTATGTGTCTACTTACCCCTCGCCATTTCTCTCTTTTGAATCTTATTGAGATTTAAATAATAAAAGCACATGTTTCTCAACCATTGCACAAATAAATTATAAATTATTTATATATTCCGATTAAATCACTATAACACATAAACATAAACAAAGTCATAAAATAAAAGCATGCAGAGAGAGAGAAAGGGAGAGAGAGAGACAGTGAGGCATTATAATGGTAATTATATTGTCGCATATAATTAAACAACAGATTAAATTTCTATAACTAAAATAATTATTAAATTGCGTTATTTATAGAATTTCTTGTATTAGACATATAAACACGCTTAAGCACGTTCGGATATATGCTTATACGCATGTATTATCACTCATATGCAAACTCTTTTCTACTCTTGTTTTTACAAATATATTAAGATATTGCATAAATAAAGTTAATAATATTGTTTATTGAAGTATATGTAGATATGATTACATAACCAAGATTAAGGATGTTTACGAAATGTCATTATTTTAATTAAAATAAAATTAAATTAAATAATTTCTATGGAATGAAATAAAACAAAAGTAAGTGCAAGATAATATGAAAATGAATCGGACAAAGAGGCTAAGAGGCTAAGAGGGTTAAATGCCTTCTTAGGGGTAAACAAAAACTATTTATCGATAATAAATCTTTAAATTATTCAACTCATGTCGTATTAAAAAGGAAAGGCAAATAAATATAAACGATACTCAGTAAACATATTCAGTCCGCACACTATACGCCTGAAATTTACCTCATATGCATATATCTCTATATGAACTCGTTACGATATATATGAGCTATGACATACATTGTACATATCATTGGTAAGTAGGTTATACATATATATACATACACATATGTATGAACCGTTTATTTTTAAAGAGGTATATGTCACTTTTTCATAAAAATCAAGTTAATGATAACATTAATTACAATATAACGACATGTCTTCATTTCGAAGGAACTTTGCAAGCAATATGTTAAGAATTGTTGAGATCTTGTGCGAGAAAAGTTACGCTAATTAACGGTATAACAAACATTTTTATTTTGAAACTGGCATTAGTGGCGGTACTCAGGGATTCCATTGCGAGCATTAATGTTTTATTGAAAGTGAGATAAGTGATTGTAGAAGAAGCCAACTAAAGCTTGAACTTGATTTACATTTGAGATCGCCGGAAATTGCTACGAAATGTTTAAGAGAAGATCGGAAGAAGACAGCAGAATATCAAGATGAATGTTTTGCTTTTTCAATTGACTTTCAAAAACTACTGCCTTACAGTACTTCTTACGACTTCCCCGACAAGAGGGATTTGTGCGTCTTAACTTGGGAATTCCATAACTTTCATAACGATAGAAGTGACTTGTATCTTTCGGGTGAACTGGGATGAAAATTGTTCAGTCTTCAGAAAACAATATTGAAATCATTGATCGTAAGTTTTTAACTTCAGTCCATTCCTGCTTGCCCAATGAACGTAACGTCGGTGTAATAGAAATGACCTTGAGAAAAAAAATGTTTGGTATAACCTGATAGCCGCCTACCGTAGGAAATCCTTCACAGTACATAACTTGGAAGAAATAGATTTTATTTCAACAAAATCCTTGGAAAAATCTGTGTCAAGAAGAGCAGTTAATACAGGCCATGACCAAGTTAATTGACTAAGATTTCAATGGATAGGATTTTATTACGATATTCTATAGAAAATAAACTAACTTTAGATGAAAAAGATGAATTTCTAATTTATCTCCGAAAAAAGGAAGAAGCAGTTATAGACTGGTTCTCGTCCTGTTACTTCACTAAAATATGAAAACATTTGAATCAATTCGCTTCATTGTATACCCAATAAAAAACAGTTATTTTAAAAATTTGAAGCAAACTACGAGTTCCAAGGACTCAATCACTTCTATCAACAACGACGACTACATTGAATTGATGTCCTTTTATATAAAATACTTTGTAATTATGAATTACTTATACTTATGTTTCAAAATGTTCTAAGTATTTTTGTATTTTATGAATATTAAAATAAAAAATTCTTGAATAAATTTTTATATGAAATACGCGATGCGAACCAATTAATGTTATTAAATATGTAATTATTCATCAATTTTCTTAAATCAGTGTCCTTTCAAAATATTACTTCAGTAAAACACAACGGACAAAATTAATGAGTCAGTAATTTCTCTTAACTATTTATTATTGAATGTGGCTTAAGTCACTCCCCGTGATGAAGATTGATGATTTTTCAATGACTATACGAAATTATTTATATTGAGAGAGAAAAATGTAAGTATCCTGAGATAAGAAATATAAGTAAATCTCTCCTCGAAAGTTGACATCAATAATTTTGGACACGCAGAGCCTTAAATATGACTTTTTGTACTTAAAGTGACTTATGGTACTTTCAAAATAAACGGCTTATATGTATATTGCTAAGTACGCTTTATCGTCACAAGCATATTGCTACCGTTAAGCGACATGAATTCAAAACAGAATCTTAACGTTCTCTTAATCAATGGCAAATCAAATAATTGCGGAATTTTAATTAAAAAAATTAATGAAGTATTTTTTAATATAATAACCACTCTGAAGCTGACACCCACACGTAGCAAGTTCACAGTAACAAAGAAGTAGGAAAAGAAGAAGGGCTAGGAAATGCCCACAACCTAGATAGGGTACGTGCGAAGAAGATCTCAAGGAAAGATGAAAATATATATACACTGTTCCCACGGGATTAACTTTCAAATTATGGAGATTTGTGTCTGAATCTGTGAAAGTCCAAAGAAGTTAACAGGAAACTAGCTACTTTGTGGCGTTGACTGTTTTATTGCTACGAAACAATGGTTGACGGAGGATATTTATTTACTTTCTACATATTTTGTAAATAAATGTACAAACCATAGATTTAAAGGCTGCTGGCTAACTCAGACCATATGCTTGCCTGTATTGAAAGCCCTAGTAAAAATTACGGCACTTATCAAGATTCTTTAGAGATATGTTGGTGTTCTTACCATCGTTGTCTGAGAAATTACAAAACTCGTCAAAAACTTGAGCCAACCCAGTGCAAAGGTGGAGTAGTGAGCGGATCACGGCTCTGATTCATTTGAATTTTGATAGAGAAAATCATAATAAAAGGGAACCATTCTTTCGGGATTTTAAACGAGCTATCAGATCTCAACTTGAAAAGGGAACGAGAACACGAGTCTATTTTCCTGTCATCGTACACCAAATACTTATAGTGTCGAGCTACATGTTTTCTTTGGACAATCTGTGAATATCTCTATTAAAAACGGCTTAGTTTCTTCGAAGAGACTAGTTTATCAGGCGAGATACTCTCTAGACTGGAATTTTCTTACGAGAGTCAGAGACGCACTCAGAGGCAGATTGTTTATTCTATGTGGTAACGCGGGGGAAAACGCTTAGTTGTTGAGGAATGACTTAGCAGCCCAAACTGTTCCCAGCCTCGTGGATCGGAAAAGTCGACTGCTACGAAGGCTTTCTGGCATGCAAAAAAATTACTCTTTTTATTATTAATTTCGCTTTCTTACGAGCCAACTCAAAGCATGCCCCGACTAAAAAGAAATGATTCCAAAAGATAATAGATCTTCTTATCGTGGAAACGAACTCATCAAAAAGCCATTGCGGTTATCGAAAAACAATGGCTGCTTTCACTGAGATTTCATGACCCTTGATGTGATAAAATAAAATGACATAATTCGAAAATGTACTCTTTTTTCATGAAGAAGGGAATGCTTTCAAACGAACAAACTAATCTGAACTGCTTTTCAAGGGCAGATTGTAAGAAAATAAATATATTTTTACTTACATAGGGTTGCATGGGGGCAGGAAACTCATTTTACTTACAGGAACCTTTAACATTCAATTCTCAATGATAAGCAAAAAAGAGTTAAATTTTTAAATTATTAAGTTTTCTCAGCAATTTATTATTATATCAACTAAGTGCAAGAACAAATGCCTAACTTAACGTTCCTTATTCTGTAAAAACTGGCAAACTAACGCCTAGAGACAATTTCAAAAAACAAAAAAAATTATTATGTTGGAAAAGTTTTTTTTTTTTTGCTAAAACTATGAAAATAATGAAGTTTTTGTTTAAAACTGTGATTACATCATTTCATAATGAAAATAACACTTCAAATTATTTATACGTGTTTTATTTCTACAAAATATTTGTAAGTAAGTACTCTTGTAAGTATTCTTAACTAATTTTAATTGAAAAACAAAGAAGAACAAAACAACTTATCATCGGATAATTGAGTTCTTATTATCACCTCTTAGAGCAAGTAAAAGAGTATCTGTTTACTTTGCGATGAAATGTACAAGCATAGCAAGCACAGACCATGAATATTTAAAGTGCAATGTGTGCGTCTTAAAAATGTACAAAAGAATTTAAACGATTACATGAAATACAATTCAAATGATTATCAACAATTCATTCCCTAAACCACTTGTAACGTGTAGTATACGGACGGATACTAAGTGCATATATGTAGCAACCAAAATGATTTGCGAGATAGATGTTTATTTTCGTAAATTAATCAATTCAAAATGGAACTTTGAATCGATATCAGCTTGTTGGTCTGTCCGTCCGTCTGCCAATGTATACTACTCTTCAAGAAATAGTCCCTTGAGTTTAACTTACGTACATTAAAAGATCTCTACAGGCAATGCATTTTGAAAAGTTCATTCCGAAGCGATGAAAGGAATTCCAAGGCCGGCCTTGCCCCACTATGATACTATTTACTGGTCGTCTTCTTATTTTAAAGATTTTTCTTTCATTGTTGTTGTTGTTCATAGATTTCACTTAAAAATGCAGAAGAGTACACAATTACTTAAATTGATGTGTTCTTGCGTACACGTCTCGCACTGTGGAAGAATTTAAAAAAGTGATACTGGGGATGTGCGCCGACGGCGAAATTAAGTATTTCTTCATATGATTTCACATGAGTGATTAAGGTTAAATGTTAATGAGATTTTTTTATCAAAAATAAAAAAAAAAAAAAGTTTAGACAACGAACAGCATCAACTGCCATTTAATTCAGTAAATATTTAATTTTGTAAAATGTTAAGCTTTCGGATTTGAATAAAAATGTGAACTAAATAAGGGATAACGTGTAGTTCACTTGACGTTGCAAAAAGGTATGAGGCTCCGGTCGTCGATTAGAATAAAAGTCGTGTAGGTTTCTTAGCGTATTCTTCCATTAAACTTTAAAATTTATTCTCCTGCCAAGAGAATCTCCAGCTTATCCATGGCATAATTAAAAAGCAACAAAAATTTGCAAATTGCCTTCGCTGCACCTTTCATATTGAATTATGTGTTTTTTATAGCACTGGTGCTGGTAGCACTTAACATTTTCCTGAGTACGATTGCTAATTAGCTAAAAGGTTATCCCAAGCACGGTTTCAATTGCGTTATTGATTGAACAAGATATTGTTTGGAACGCTTGATTTCTATGGTATTTTAAAAATAAACCGATTTTTTCTCAGTCGCTATCTACGTTATCTACATCAACCACAATCTTTATTAGTTGGTTGAAGAACTAGATGGAAAAGGGTGCTCATACACGAAAAATAAATTGCGTTATTTTGTTAGACGAACTTTAACTCGTGCATTAATTGCTTCATTAGTAGTAAAGTTGTATGGAATTAGTTTTTTTATATATATTTTGTAATCTAACTCGTCTTAATTGAGTTTAAATTGCAAGAGCAAACATTTTCGTGCTAACACTACAAACATCTACATGCATCTAGAAAAGCAATAGCACGGCAAATACAATAGAAATCCCTACTCTTGCGGATTTATATAGACATTATTGTATGAGGCATTGCATGATCAACAAGAGGACAATAACAACCGTAAACTCTGAAGCAATAAAATTCAAATCGTCAACTGTCAACAACAGCAACAGCGGATGAAGACAAAGCAGCTTAAATAAGTTCAAGCGATTACATAACTGTTACCTTCATATGTTCAAAATTGGTTACGTTTATGGGACAGACATATCAATATTATCGCCATTAAAGTTTGTCCTTTTGCTGTTAAAGGTTTCTGTAAACTTTAGATGCTTTAGTAAGTTCGACGAATTTTTCAATGAGTTATCAAAGAGTTTGAAATTATTTCAAGTTTGTTTTAAAAAGGGACGGGAATGAAGCTTTGGAAATATGAAAAAATGCTTTGTTAACGATAGTAAATCGAAACCAAACGAGCGCTTTCAGCAGGAGTAAAGGAGACATCGTTGGCGACAATTCTCATCGCGTTGGCATGTCAATCACTCGTGAAAATATAGAAATAGTTGAAGAAATTAAGCTTCACGGCAAAGTAATTATTTGTATAGGGATCGCTAATGAAACATGAATTTTATAAGAGCCGTGCGTATACATGTTTACACCCTATACCCTGTGATACAAGGGTATATTAAGTTTGTGCGGATCTATACCACCACAACTTTTATTATAACGATTCTTTCGCAATCACTTTCTGGAACAATCTAAGTTTGTCTGTCCGTCTGTCCGTCTAATGTCTAGCACTATTAAAAATTGTTCAAGTTGGGGTATCTTTATGTAGTTTAGTTTGAAAAGTCAGTATATGAATAAGTATATTAAATCTGTCTGCCTGTCTGTCTGTCCTTTGGTATCTACAGTTCACAATTTTTGAGACATTTCGATGAAATTTGGTATACTGACGTTCTTTTTTTTCTATAGATGAAGTAAATATTAGGAAATATGCGCAAAATGTTTTGAAAGATAAACTTACTCCTACGAACTCTGAGTCAATAGATCTCTGAGATAAAAGTCAAATAATGTACACTAAAGTATCCTGAAATTTGTGATCTCTTATCATCTCTTAGAATGGTGTAGCAACCAAGTAACTATGCGTTTAGAAAGCAAATGAAAAACAGCTGATTATGTTCCCAAGCACCCTTGCTTGCAATTGCTTTGGA
Organism: Glossina pallidipes; assembly: GCA_000688715.1. Lineage (NCBI taxonomy): Eukaryota > Metazoa > Arthropoda > Insecta > Diptera > Glossinidae > Glossina > Glossina pallidipes. The sequence continues at coordinate 118,284 of KK500191.1, read as the reverse complement.
CTTTATTTTATTTATATGCAAAGATTGTAAAATTAAATTTGAAATTGAAGTAAGCCACAAGCAAGCAGTAATACTGAATGATACTCTCTTCACATTTACTAAACGGCAGTCGCATTACAATATAAATGAAATTTTCTTTTCTTTATTTTTATCTGTAATTCTACCTCAACTCTACAAATATGCAAGAAAAAAAATTTATTAACGTTTTCTCTCTTTTTTTTTGTTGTTTTTGTGTCAGCCCTTTTATTTTTCTGCTCCTTGCTTACTGATTTTCTTAACATTGTAAAAACAATTTGTATGTATACGTATGCATATATATATATATATACAAATATATAAATATAAATATATATATATATATATATATGAAGGTTAGTATCTTAAAAGGTTTGATAACTTGTTTCCGTTTTCCTGCCATTGCTACATAAGAGCATTAAAAAGAACAGCAAAGAAATCCAATTATGTGAAGCATTTGCTACAAGTGTTGCACACTCACTCACTGATCAATGATGATGAAGATGATACCAACAATAACAACCAAGTATTATAGGGATGTAAAAAAAAAAAAAATCTTTTAATACAAAAAAATGAAATAAATTATAAAAAAATCATAATAGTAATAATAATAGTAAGAAAATATCACCGAGTGAACTCAAGTAAAAGAAGAGAAAAAAAAAACTAAATAAAAAAATTGGAAAATAAATGCAATAAAATGTCAAAGAGTTGAGAGGAAAGCATAAAAGAAAAGCGAATAAATTTTGTAGAAAACTTAATAAATTTTCTGCAAACTAAATTACTTTTTCGCTTTGACTTATACTCAATTAGATCAAGTCAGCGCTGTTAACTGATGGCCATAAGAATGTTATTAATAGAGTTTTATATTGATTTTTTTTTTTTTTCAATTAGTTTCAAGCACATAATCTTAAGATGAAGTTGCAAAAGCATGTTGTTGTGATTCGAAATTTTATTTTTAAAATTATTCCTTTAATAAAATTTAAAAATTAACATTTTTTATAAGTAAAAAAATCAAATAATTATTTGTACTAATCGTACCCTCCCTTCCACTCGATATCAATACAGAGGACTAGCTTTCACATGCCATTTGTTAATCTTCGAGACTAGTAGACATAGCAAAGATATTGAAGTTCTTCGACTCATACGTAAGGATTTTGTATCGTGACGGTAAGGTATCTTATCACTAAACAGCTTCACAATTTAAAAATGTATTTCAATAAGTGCGCAATAAATAATCAAGTGCCGAAAAATATCTCAGTTACTCTTGCTTTGGAAATTTCGAAGCATAAAGTACGAGATTCTTGTCGTCGACGTTGTTGGTCACTGTTTTCGGAAAAGGTGGATAATATGCTGGGAAAAGTCGAACAAGGCAATCTATGCAAGCAATATTTACATAAAAATAAGTTGCCAATAACCACAATACGAGATACTCATCATAAGGCGCGACCATTTACAGAAAAAGTGATTGAAGAAGACCGTCAACTTTTTCGTTACTAAGCACTGCTCAACCATTTAATAGATGTTATCTACAAGAAAGGCTTAGCATTTACCCATAACTTGAGTCAAAAGAGTTGGTTTTTTATGACAACGAGATTCTCGCAACTTCAGTTGTCCGACAAGCGAGTCTGATTCTGTTTATTCTACACCTTAACGATCTCCCCCTATCTATTGAATTTGCCGTTGTCCTTATGTACGCGGACGATGTCAAACTTTTTTTGTCTGTGAATTTGGAAATTCAATGACGTCTCCTCCAAGTTGACTTAAATAATTTGATAACTTGGTGTTCCTTGATTTCATGAAATTAAATCAAAAGAAATGTAAGAGGTTGACATTTTCGAGACGAAACCCTTTCGCAGCGTAACATTTTATGGACTCACTTAGCTTGGAGAGCGTGGATTCTTTTTAGGACTAAGGTATCTTGTTTGATTATAAACTTCGGTTCAATTTGAATGTTGAACATTTTGAGAATAAAGCCAGATCAATGGTAGACTTTATCAAACGCTGGTCAAGGAAGAAGACCACATATTAGCCTAATACGACCTGCATTGGAATACTTCTCGGCACCTTCGTTGACATGTGAGCTTAATAGGAATTCTGCAGTAGCAGTTCCTCCTTTTTGTTCTAACAAATTTGTTTTGGGATCCAATTGTCCTCTTACCTTCTTATGAAAACGTAGGATGTTATCAGGCATTACTTTAGTGGTAAAGCTGATTAATGGCGCCATCGAATCGGCGTTTTTGTTAATGTTTCTGTCCGTCCGACAAGGTACGTTCTTTTTATAAAACTTAGCCAAAGCAGCTTAAATTATGAGCTTTCTAATCCACTTTGGATTCTCTGTAACAATCTAATTAGGTTTGCAACCTAATAGCTTTATCGGATCCTGTTGCTTTCATTAAGACTACTCTTCTTAACGGCCGTTCACTGCCGATGTCCTACCACAATCACACGGAAATCCACGCAGTTTATTTTCTTATTCGTATTAATTGTCTGTTGTTTTAAGACTTTTTCTACTCGTATTGCAATTAGGTTAAGTCTTCAAATGTATGAATTGCACAATTCAGCTGAATGCTCAATGTAGCTGAATTTTGTATTTACGAATAAATAAATAAATAAATAAAAAAAATTATAAGATAAGCAGGAAACGAAGGAATCCAAAAGGCAAAAAGCTTCAAGTTCTTTGGTATCGATCACATCAATACTCAAGCCGAATGTTCCGTACATGTGGTAGGGTGGAAATTGCATTGTACATGAAAATCTGCTGTTCCTAATCAGCACGGATAACACAAAACTGTTCTGGTAACATTAATAGTCTTACCCAGAGCCATGACATCACAAAGCCATCGCAAGTTACAAGAATTTTTTTTCTTATTATTATCCTATCCTTGTGATGTTAGAGATCTTAGAGATTGTATTGTGATTATTGATCGGGAATAGTATATTTAATGTAAACTTATAAAAATTATAAGGTAGAAGCATTTGTGGGTAGTGCCTGATACACCTTTCTAAACGTGTCACACGATGATGGTCAAAGAAAAGTAAGGAAAGGGAAAGAGATGGAGGGAAGGATTGCGAAGTTATGTCCAGCACTTTTTTAACGTAAACCTCACAGCAACGCTATCATCAACGACCTGCGAGCCGAAAGTTAAGAAAACTTCAAGAACTATTTGTCCAATTTTTCATTGAACTCTTAAGTCTTCCATAAGAGTTTGGTCATTCCCCAATAAGACTTAAGCTACGAATGCATTCAATTATACCCATATATGGTTGTAGAATTTCTCAAGCCCCTGAGAACAAAGAAACGGATTAGATTTAGGGATCGATTTGGCTATTAAGCGAAAGCAGTTATAACGTCAATCATCCCCATCAGATATGTATCGAAAAAAAGGAGTTTTTAGAAGTAAACTTAGCTGCCATGAAAACTATCTAACATTCATCTCAATTGTTGACTTGTCTTTGTTTTTTTATATCCTTTTTATTTGAAAGTTTTCATTCGAAAATTGTACTCCACCCTGGAGAATTAAAGCTAAAACGTGCTGCGTGTTTTTTTGGAAATGTGTTTTTCTAACTAAAATAAACAAAAAAGCATAAAATTATTCTCACTTTAGAACGAATCTTTGATACCCATCACATAAGTATAAAAGGCACTGGAAGTTGTTAGCAGTTAATTTAAAGCTTGAGCTCTGCACTTGACCTAAGAATTCGTGTACTCAGTTTTACTTTTCTATTGCAACTTTCTATACCGACCCGAATAAATATAGTCGATGAAAAATCGTACGTTGGTTAAACGGGTAAAATACATTGGATACACAAATACACAAATACAAGATGTTAAGATGGTCTAAAAAAAAAAGAAGGAAAATATGTATGTATATATGTGCAGAATATATTTAGAGGATTTCCGACTATTACAAACACCCACAGGGCTTAGATCATCAATATCCCCTAATAATTGTAAATTACATTTTTTTGCTCATTGTTAAGAGATCTTTTGAGCGAATCCCGATCTTGTCTTGAAACATAACTTTTAGTCTAAGAATGCATGTAGTTGCATATGTCAAGCTTCAGGTCTTTAGCCCAATCTTAGTTGCCATGAATGCTGTTACAGTAGGGCGCTGAAGAAGGGCGAACTAAATACAAACTGAATAACTAAATGAACTCAGAATCTTACGTTAATCAACATTACATATATACGTATTCCAAGGCTGACAGTAATATTCCACAGTAAATAATCCCACGAGTTACAAACGGTAGGAAAAATATAAGACACTGCCGTCTTTCTTGCACTCTCGCGCAAATAGAAAGCATTAGAAAAAAAGTTAAATTAAGAAAAGTGACATTTCGGCAACCTTAAGTCTGCAAGGATCACTGAAAACTACTGAATAAGCACAAAAAAGTCATTAATAAAAATTCTTTTCATTAAACATCTAAAAAGACTACAATACGTCAGAAGGGACTGACTGACTTCTTTAAAAGTAAATGAAGATAAGTTTTTAATAGATGAAAAGCATTCAGATGAAAGGCATCAACAGACGAACGGCATTTTTAAAGAGAAAACTTACTTTTGCATTTTCTTTCATCTAAGTTTAGGACTCTATGCATTTAATTGGAAAAAATTTCCATAACACTTTTCCAGTAATTTCTTGTTTTCATCTGTTTTTTTTTTTTTTTTTTTTTTTTTTTTTTTTTTTTTTTTTTTTTTTTTTTTTTTTTTTTTTTTTTTTTTTTTTTGTAAGTAAGCATTGAATGAAGACTTTATTTCTTCTCACTTTGGTTTTATTGCACATTTAGACCTACAAAACCGATTAATAAATACCAAATATCAAAAAAACATCAAACTAGATCAAGGCAGGCATCAAGCAAAGAAAAATGAAATAAAAAAGTTCATTAAACATGTTTTCACAATTAATTTATATTTTTGCTTGCGGTGCAGGCAACTTGCAGTTAGAAAAGCATAAGCTATTCAGCAAACATAAATAGCATACTGCACGCCTGCTTAAAACGCACCTCGTACATAGCTCCCAGCCTTAGAAACTAAAAATTCCATAAATACTTTGAAAGCAAGAACTTTGCCTGCTCAGACTTGTTTGAATTTTAGTAATTTTTCCTTAATTATTTTGCTTTTATGTCTTTTACACATTTTACTGCACATTTAAATCAAAATAGTTTCTTGTGGGAGAAGAATGAGTTCAGTGCTTTCTTCAGTATTATTTTATTATCAGTTTTCGTTTTTACTTTATCTCTTATCTTATTATAATCCTTTGAGTGTGCTTTTAACTTAAATGATCCAGGAAAAGTGGCAGACGGTCATGTTTGAGGAACGTGGCGACTGCTGCTTTACAGGAATATTGTGCATCGCTAAGAAGCTTTGAAGACTTCCAAAATTTTGGGAATAAATTTCGCTATCACGTTCGAAAGATTAGTAACAACTACTTTTCATGATCCGATTCCTGCTTATTCTGCGATATCTCTAACGGTGATTGTGGCCTTACATTATGTATGGCGGAGTTAAGAATCATAGAGAGGTAGAGTTAAGCCTGTGCGTTTACGCGGATATGAGTAACGGCCAGCAGAGCTCAAGCTCACAGCTAAAGCTCACATTATATTATACTGATCGATTAAAAAGATTTACATTTGTCTGTCCATCTGTCCGTTTGATGGCAATTTGTGAGATGTGTAAATGAAATTTGGCACACTGCCGTGTTTTGACCTTAATACACAAACGCTAATACAAATTAATTAGATTGGGCTAGTTTTACGATCAGCCCGCATAAAAAGGCGTTATTTAAAAAATTCGTTAAGTGAAACAGTGCCGTCGAATAAAAACAAGGCTTAATTTCTTTTATTTTATATCGAAAATAAACGAAAAAGTGTATTAATTTCTTTTATTTTATATCGAAAATAAACGAAAAAGTGTATTAATTTCTNAGTGTATTAATTTCTTTTATTTTATATCGAAAATAAACGAAAAAGTGTATTAATTTCTTTTATTTTATATCGAAAATAAACGAAAAAGTGTATTAGGACAATTGTTGCACGGTATTTTATAATCTGGTATCCTTATCGTAAAATTTTTACTTGTTACACTCTACACCACAAGTCAGACAAGGATGTCACAAATTTGTGTGAATGTATGCAACACTCAGAAGGACTTGAAATAGACCCATTTTTTATTACACCGATCCATTTTTTTATCACCGGTCTATTCGTCCGTCCGGCTGACTGTCTGTCTATATTTTTTTTCCTTAAGCTCACATTAAAATTTTTGTGATGTTTTGATGGAAACTCGTGTTTTTGCTCACAGCGGGGCGCTATTGAAAATGCTTCGGATTGGACCTCTTTTTCAACCGCTTCTCATGTGACGTCTTATTTTGGAAAAGCCGATATATGACTAACAGTAGGGTGGTGTACTATGAAATACAATTTGTATAGTTTTCTACACATTTTCACCAGCTATCACCATACTAAGAGGCTCAGGGCTCTTGCCACTTCTGTACACTTACCCGTCATCCGGGAAAAGCTTGCTTAGTTCATAAACACTCTCTTGCGATTCATTAACATCACCAAAAGTCTTTTTTATCATTTTCATTGTTTGATTTCCTTTAACTCGGTTTTTGACATAAATTTCAAACAAACTACTTACTGAAGCCTTGAAAAATTAATAGAATATAGAAAAGTAAATCTTCTTCACTCCGTAGCCAAACAGAAACCGAGCGGAATGGAAAACGTTACTTATATTACTGATAGAGCACACGAAAGCAAAAAGGCTTGATTTGATATAAAAAATAAATCATGGGAAATTTTCAAATTCTTGCTACTTTCTGATCAAAGGCTGTATGTATTATAATTAAATTTGATATATGAATAGCACACATGCAACAACCAAATAGAAGCAATTAACATTATATTTCAAATGAAAAATTTAGTTTCACACTTTTCTCAGTAAACTTTTAATAATAGAAACATTTTTCCCATAATACTTAATAAACAAAAACAATAAACATCAACTCATCAGATTTTATGTTCTGCAAAATAAATGAAATAATAATGAAAAATGAAAAAAGAAAATTCTAATTTTTTTGAACAAAGTTTTCAGATTTTAAATACAAATAATTACTTAAAACATATATGCAATGAAATTTTCTAAAAGTTTTTTCGCAATGCATGTTGCGTATATATTGTTTTTTTGTTAATGTATGGTATCCCATATGCTTCAAATTGAATTTAGAGTTTTTTTTTTTTTTTTTTATTATTAAAGTGCATTTCTCCATAATAGTTTTCCTGTGTAATATAATACTTACAAAAGACTTTATTATAAGGTCGAAGAATCATATATTGCAAAATTTTCCACACTTATCATGTATCAGCAGAAAACGCACTCAGGCATCCATAGACGTACGTACTCATAAAAAGAAAAGTCAAATAACGTTTTATGCCAATATAGCACAATGATGTTGCGTTTATAGCATGTATTATAGTTTCTTTATATGCAATGCGCTGCAGACTACTTCAAAGAAGGGAAAAATTGATCTTAAAAAAAGAAAAAAAGAAAAAAAAGAAAAGAAGAGGATGTATGCTTACATTCGCATACACACACACAGGCACATGGAAACAAATATGCATATCATAAAACGAAATGGTTGAATATTGCAAAATTTTTCTAAAAGGATACGATTCTCTTTATCAAAGTTTTGTTATTGAGTTTCGAAATCTTATTGAAGTTTATAACCAAATACGTACGTATAAGATTATGAGTAAACACTAAAAAGGATGATATTTTTTAATGCTTTTAGCTGTAGCTTCAATCGACCTAATTATCAAGAACAGTACGTATGTAAAACTTTTATTAATTGAACAACTTTCGATGCATTTTGAAATGCAAAACTATAAACGAAGAAAATAAATGAAAAAAGAAAAAAATGTTTTCAAATAATGCAAAACTCTAAATTCATAATTTTCCATAGTTCTTTAACAAATTTTACGGCAATAATTCCAAGTTCTTGAAGAATTATTCCAAACTTTATATTCATGCAAACTTGTAAACTTTTCACATTTGATATCTACTTCCAGGCGTTGCAAGTATTATATCATGCATGATTGTTTGCTGCAATAAATAGAAAAATCTACGGGAAATATCCTTACGTACGTATGCGCGTTAGGTTACAAAAGTCTTTCAAATGATTCGTTCACAAATTCTACTTCACAACGCGAAATTCAAAACCATTAGTGAGGTATTTACAGAGTAGGAACTATAGGCTCTACTACGTACCTAAGGTAGGGTTAACATCTAGCAAATCTCGATAAGTTTATAAAGTTTACTTCAAATAGATTTTACAAAAGAAAGCTATACAGACTTAAGGCAGAGTCTATCAATTCCAAACAAATTTGCAAACCGACCTAGATTAGGTTACTGCGGTAAGCCATATTAGCCATACACTTCCTTTGTCCAACGACTTATTTGCAAGAAGTTGACGGCAAAGCTCTGTCGTATTTTGAATAGAACGCTTTGAGTTTAAAGACGTTTGATGTGCTCCTCGGCAGTCGAATGATCGGTATCCGAGTTCCTTTGCAAATGAAAAGTGGTTACAAGTAGCCTACTATCCAACACGGACTGCAAAATGTAATTATCGTCCAGATCGACGAACTTCTTTGCAACTAAAATCCCCACAAACATCTTTGGCTGGTCCGAACATTTGCAACTTCATTTCCTAACGCGTTACATAAGTTTCCATAAGCTACCTGCGGGTAGCTTCCTTTTGGCAAAACAAACCAAACGTAGTGTTAAGCGCATTTTCGCACTTCACTTCATTCACTCTGCGCTTCAAAACTAACTGATGAAGGATATGATTAAAAGTTGTCCTCTCCTATCACTCGAGAGGCGCGCTAAATAATAAGACCTAACATGACACCCTCTTCCTGTTTGCCTTGAACTGACTAATAAAATTACCTGCAAGTGGTAAAACGTTCCCGCCAAGCTATAAAATGTGATGAGCATTGGCTGTGCGTGAGGTTTGTCTAAAAGATCACATCACTTATCCTGGCTGTGCTATAAATTTGCGCTAAGAGATATTTTCAAAACTTTGGAAAAAATGCAACGCCATAGAATGTGCGATATTTCGCCACTGAGTGTCGGGCGACATTTGTCTTAGCCTCTGGAAAAAGCTCTGAAAATTCGTTGTGACTCCACAGTTTTTACGATTGTTTTGTTAAACGAATTTTTTTGGTATACAGCAACATGAGAGGATATTATTTTCTTTCCCGCCTATTGCATAGTTCCCACATTAAGGGATATAACGTGAAGTAAGACTTACTTACTGGCTTTGCGCTATACTTCTTCTCTGTGACCACTACTGTCCACTACTGGAGAAAGAAGTATTGAAAAAAAAAATAGGATGCGTTTGTTACCTGTCGCCAAAACTGAGTTTGCTCCCAGTCGCCAAATTATATACCTTTACTGGTTGACTACATACGCCAATATAATTGAAAAATGGTCCGGTTACCTTAAAAATTGAATTCGGAAAGCGAGACTTTATCTGTGGAGTTTGGTTACATGTTATCATACTAACATGCTACCAGTGCTCCAGTTAACGTATCTTGAGGAAATTGATGTGGTTTACAATCAAATGCCTTCTGAGTTTATCTCTACCATTTTTTTGTATGTAAAAATATTCCGATAGTTAAGGAGTCAATTGAAAATGTACCGTACTTAAGAGAGGTTGTTAGTAAAAACCAACTCGAGTCCTTGACGGAGTTGAAGTTATTTTCATATAAATTTAATCCACTCCGTGCTTTGATCAATACGCTCACCAGGTTTGTTTTTCCTTCTTTTGCACTAGGAGGCCGGTTGCATTGCGTCTGAATCACAACATTATTCAGTTTATTATTCAATTTTACTGCCATTGTAGGATCTATAAAATCTCTAACGTAATAATAACTTAAATGATTGCCGATACCTTACCAATGTATGGTTGCATTATGTAGCATATGAAGTGTTACGACCTGAATGTTATTTTAACAAAGAATGGACTAAAAGAAAAGATTAACATATTTTACATAAACTGGCTTTATACATAAATGTGCATGGGTTATGGCATTAATACATACGCACATACGAACATATGCTTATACAAACGCATACATAGAAGAGTATATACATCCGTTAGCAAGCAGCTACTTTATTGCTATTACTAGGAGGAATTAAGGTGCTTTTGCTATACAAAATTTTATTGTTATACTCGTAGGATAGATAAGTTTATGTTGAACAGGAATTGAAATTGAATACAATGTGATCTCATCTCGTCAGCTTACATTTAATACAAACACATTACAATTATGAGTACGGGCATGCAATTTCACCTGGGCAATGCTGGAAAGATTAATAAAGTTATAGAATATGTTGAAGTCAACTTTGTAAAGCACATATGGCCAATAGGCTAAGCTGTAGCATTTAATTATTGTATTGCATTCTTTACATGGAGTAGTGATAAGCATTAATAGAACATCTCCCAATTTTTAAAACCATCACTGAAGAATGGGGTATATATCCATTTTGTCGAAATGTTTGCAACACCTAGAGGGAGGCTTCAGAGCCGCGTAAGGGCCTCTATACATTTTATCCGGCCATCTGTCCGTCTGTCGGTCTGTGCAATGTCTGTTGTTAGCATTATCCTGGCTGCAAATTCGTCAACAACTTTGGAAGTGGTTGCAAGCAAGTTGGTATTGAGTATGAACAAATCAATCCAAGAATCCATTTGCAATACCACATTAACTGAGAGCACCTTTGTTTACCAAAAGGAAAAAATATTGGTTTTTTACTCATTACATACAAACTACAGCAAATAAATCTATAAAAATTTGCACCTATAAGTGACGCTGTAGTACTGGGACCAAAATTGAAAAATTTATCGTGTCTTCCCAAAATCATTGTGTACCAAAAATTAATTTTTTTCCCAACACTTTAATAACGTCCAGAAGCAATCTTTAAAGACCATAAAATATGTGGATTCTTCAAAGCGAAACGCACCTAAGGATGTCTGTCTGTCCAACTGGGTAGCATCTGTGGTAAGCACTCTCGTGTTAGCAAAAATTAAAGCATCGCCTACGATTGTATAAAAGAAGACCTAAACCAGTCAAACAAAAACTGTAAACAACTCTGTCGTCCGTGTTCTTTGTTCACGTCGCATCAACTACCTAAGATGCACAATATAAACTTACACCCAATATTATAGAGTGTGGAAATTCAGTTTTAGTGTTTTTCTGAATAACGGCAATGACTACAAAACTTTCGAGACGAATATAATTTTCTTGTTTGTTCCTATTTCGAAGGTCAAAAGTTGTTAACCTTAGTTGCATAGTAAGCTCAGTTTTGCAACTACGTTGCTTAGCCTTGGCTTAAAGTTAACCATTATAGTAATTACTAGAAACTATTGGAAATTATTTAATTTTTGCTTAATTGTATTTTATTTTACTCCAATTTTATTGACTTTGCTTTACTTAGCTGTACGTTGTTTTATTTTACATTGCTTTACCTTACTTTACGTTACGGTACTTTGCTTTGCCTGTTGACTTTTACTGGACTTTATTTCATGTTACTTTACCTTATCTTACCTTAGTTTATCTTCCTTTAACTCGCATTATTTGACTTTACTTTACTTTACTCTATTTTACATTACTTCACTTTCTTTTCCTTGCGTTTCTTTACTTCTTTAAGTTTCCTTGCGTTTTCTTTACTTCTTTACGTTTATTTTTATCTTTACATACTTTATAAACTTCAATACTAAGAAAAATATTGTGGAATCGTGACTGGTGATGAAAAGAGATCATGATGCCATACCCGAAAAAGTATGCGAATCGTTAACCTAGAAGGTAAAGCTGAGTGAATGCATGCAGCTTATCGATTTTGGGAATCAGTTGGATGTAGTGTTTTATGAATTATGAAAAATAACTGCTTCGGCCACTACACGCCCTTTCTTATAATAATAACCAAATATATTACCCTTTGTAGATTGGCTTACAGGATGAGATACTTATTCAACATGAACATCATTTGCTTGAAAAGAAATATATATATATTTTGTAACAACATAACCCATAACCATATAATTTGAGAAATATTTCAATTGTAGAAATCAAAATTCCTTGCATTTATCTAACAGATAAAAAACATATTTAATTTTTAAAAGATTAAAATTCTTCTCTTGCTCTCTTGCTATTCATTCAGTTTGCATTCACATAATCTGAGCGATTTTAAAACTAATTATATTTCTATTATTGAGATTAATATTGTATTTACTGAATGATTACTTGTTTATATTTCTTGATATACACATACATTGTAAGTTTTCTTTCTGCAAATCCTTTGCAAGTGTACGCTTAATTGCTTGCATTTGCCGATTATTATTTCTACTATAACTGAAAATTATTATAATTTTTAAAGTTAAAGCCATCTCTAAGTTTCATCTTCTCCCTCTTTCAATGCTATAATGGCCTATAGCAAAAGCTTCTTATCTTGCACAAACACATATTCAGTTAACAATTTATGCATTATCCTTGATCAGAAGCAGTTATCTTCTCGTCATTATCGTTTGTTTAATGACTGAAAACATTAACAACAAATGTATGTTTATTGAATTCTATGCATGCATGCATGTGTGTGTGTGTGTGTGTGTGTGCATATGTGTACACACAAAACTTTAAGTAAATGAAACACAAGCATATACAGCTAAAAGGTATAAAGCATAATTTATATGCACATTTCTTTGTTAAACTATTTTCAGGTCTGAAGCATACTCTAGCAAATACACATGCTACCGCATAAACCGATATTACGTTCACTTAACTGAATAGCGAAAAACAAAAAAAAAAAAAGCAAAAATGTTCTCGTTTTTCTCGTGAATACAAATTCCAATGCGAATCAAAATACTCTAAATAAACTATACGGCCCAGCGAGCTCATGCATGAGCAAACAGTGAACAGTGAACCTGGGTTCAGTTCTCCTCAGCACTCACTTTTAAAATAATTTCACTTCGTATTAACATAAAGAAACATGAAGAGAAAAAAAGAGATGCAGAAAAAAGAGAATATTTTATGTGTGCATTTATCAGAGAAAAAAAGAGTATGAATTTGAAAATTAAGTGTTTAGCTTTGCATTTGAAGGATAATGGATGGAATGGAAAATTATATCGTTTTCACTATCGCTGACATGGAATGGATGGAAAATATGCCTGCTTCGGAAAAAACGCATTTCAAAAAAAATGAATCGGAATAAAAAAAAAAAAAAGCTCATTTAGAAATCATCATCATTCACAAGAAAATAAGGCAACAGTTTGAAAAGTGAAAATATACCGATAATTAAAACCGAACATTTAAGCACTTTTAAGTACACATTAAGCCGAGCGTACTTTTACTCTCGCAATAAGCAGCTATATGACTTGATACCTAATCTACTAGTTTCAAGCACAACCTGTGCACTTAATGAGCATATGAACTCGGTACGAAAAAGTAATTTTCCACATTTCATGATGATATACTTGTCGAGATCAAAAAATAAAAGGAATTTTCAATTGCGTTTTATCCGAAGTTCATCTTCCTTTTATGTTACTTGTTTATAAAATACCTAAGGATTAAAAGCAGTTACGGCATTTGCAATTAACACATGATTTCGGATTTCTTGCAGAGAGTTATTAAATACATTGTAGGTGATAAGCATGAGGCATAGGTAAGTGAAGTGAGCGTTAAAGGTCATAGCAGACTTTTACATCTTCTTCTTCTTCCTGCCATCACAGTGACGATCAGGAAGCAGTGCGGAAAGAGAAGGTGAAAGGCAATGGCTACACTGAAGATGCAACCTAATATGCTCCACCGCTCTGAGATTTGTCCTCTTGTCTATTCGATTACACGATTTCCAATAATTTATCCCATTTAACATTAAGCATAGCAAACGTTTAAAAAGGCTTTATTCAAAAGATATTGAACGGTACAAAAGCCTTCAGGAAAACCAACAGTCCTGAATATTATGCAAGATCTGTGCGTCCTATATAAATTTAGAAAAATTAATGGAAATTCTTCCCCGTGGTAGAAAAATTAGAAGTAAGAGGATTATTGGAAAGACGAGAATTTTTCGTATGAATCAGGCGAAGGCGTTTTTATTAATATCCCCAAAATTGATAACAACATTTATCTCGGGACCTATGGAATTTCGAATAAATCTTAGTAAAGTACAAAGCGTAGCTCCGAGTGAGATTTTCCTTCTCATCCAAAAAAGGCATTTTGAAGAGATGTCGTTCTTCAACTATAAATAACACATAAGCGAAATTTTTCATTGAGCTTAAGATTGCACTCTACATCAGAGTTAGTCAAATTGAAATCTATGTCGCTAAGTTTTCCTGAACTCTTTAAGATTAAATAAATACTTTTTGAGAAAATTAAATATTCTCGTTATATTTTGATCAAGATAAATATTGTTATGAACCATGAGGTTTTAAGAAGCCAATGAAAGTTATTACACTTTCACTAAAAATGTGAAGTTTTGATATAATGAAAATTTATCGATACCAGTCAAAGTATGGTCAAAGTTACGATTTTTATTTAAACTTTAACTAAACTAAAGAGTTCAATTTACTGCACGGAGATATGTTATTAGAAAAGACAAGTAAGAACATTATAGTCGAGCAAGGACGACCATTAAATACCCTACCATACCCTACCATTGTTTTTTTTTTTTTGTGAAAATACTATTATCGGTCTACTTTTATCACCGCATAATAAAATTTGGAAGTTTCTACTCTACCGATGATCAGTTTTCGTGAAAATCGCCTTAGTCGGTCCAAGGTTTTCACACTAGTTTAGAATGCCACAATACTACTACTTAGTCACTTTTGCTGAAAAAATTTTGAAAATTGTAATTTTTTCCACATAACGACTATTCAGAATAGGGTTGAAAAAGTGTGCCAATCTGAACCGTTTTCAACAGGTCAAAAGACGTCACTGTACCATATTTCATCAAAATATCTCGACAAATGCAACCTGTAGATTGAACACAAATTTGGGTTGACAAACATGAGACGAACAGGCGGACAGACAGTCTTAAATCAATTTGGATAATGATTCTGAACCGATCGTTATAATAGAAGGTGGCTCTATCCTAAGCCTTCCTGCGTGTTACATACGTCCGCAGTAACTTAATGTACGCTGCACGATTTGTGGTATCGTGCAGCGTATAATGAGAAAGATTAGTTTTTATTGGAATTAGAAAGAAAGTCGTGCAGTGATAGTATAATAGCTTGACGAGAAAAAGAGCAAAAGCAAACTTTTCGTTTTATTCTTAACCCAACTCTATTTAAGTTATAATGCATCGCTCAATAAGTTTGTAGAAAAAATGTACTTGAATTTTAATGGAAAACAACAACTGAATGATCGTAGGTTCAAATCTCAAGTGCGATAGAGTTTTCAATAAAGCCAAAGGCCTTAGATTATAATAATAATAATAATAATAATAATAATAATAAGATATCGTGTGTTTTTGTATTTTTGTATTGTCCGTGCTTCAGTATACTCTGTGCTTCTGCTTATTTTAAATTCGCGTTAAAACTAATGCAAGCTCATCGTTCAATAGCAGATATGATAAATAGGTTTTTGTTCTCTAAAGTATTTGTTTCTTTCACAACTTGCTAGTTAAAGTGTTCAGATATTATACTTAACAGGTAGGTATATCATGTCGTCTTTGTACTGAAACTTTGAAAATACTTATTAAGCAAAGTTTTCTTGCCTTACTCTCGCGCTTTCGCTTTTCGTCTTGCTTTCGCCATGTTCTTGTTCTTTATTCACCTCATTTTGTTTAAATATTATCAAAACTATGCCAGCAACTAATAGAAGATATAAACAAAACTATTTTACTCAACTAAAAACTCATTCATATCAAGTTGGTGAAGGAAATAAAGAGGGAAGAATAAACAACTAAACGAAGAGATGAAGAAGAGAAAATACTGCATTTTTTTTTTTTTTCGAAGTGAAAAAACTTTCTTTCAGGAATTGTCAACAACGTTAGTCAGTTTAGTTCAGTTTAACATCTTTTTCTTTTTTTTTTTTTGGTTTTTTGTTTAAATAAAGCCGAAAAATGGTTTTTTATATTAAGTTTATTTTGTTTCGCGTACCGGAAGAGAACCGGAGAAGACAACTTTTAAACTAAATAACGACAACGACAACGGCAACGGCAACGACAATGACAATAATGATGATAATGCTGAAGATGATGGTGTTAATGTTGGTGAAACTAATATAAAGGAATAAGCTTCTGCTCTCGGACTACTAAAGAAAAACTTTTAGCAAATTGATGTATTTCCTACTCTTTGGACAAACTCAGTGACTTGTAGCAATCATCACACAGCGGTAGTTATGATGACTAACCATTGTACAAATTGAAGTAAATTTTTGTAATGTGTACACATTTTTGCGCCTCTATGCACATTCATCTGTTTTTGTCTCTCTAACTGTCTGTCTGTCTTTCTGTTTTTGTCTTTATGACTGCTTGCTATTGTGCCGCAGTATATGTAGAAATGTTACCAAAAAAAAAAAAAGAACAAGTGATGCAGTTAAACGTCGAGACATAAAATTGTTCAACTTGTTTTCGTCAGCTTTAAATAAATTCGTAAATTTACCGCAATTTGTTGGCTAAGAAGGAAAAGGTGGCGAAACAAACACAAGAACAAGTTGCATACACATTGCAAGCAACAAATCTAAATTTGTCGTTTTATGATGACATTTGATGCATCCTTTACCGTGTTATCAGACACGTTAGCACATTTGCTAGAGAATTTATGTGTATGTTAATGGCAATCTTTGCAAACTTTTCCCATTATTTTCTTGATGAAATGAAGAAAATAGTTAACGATTTACCAGCAAATGTTTGCATGTGAATGCGATCCCTTATATTAAATACTAAACGAAAGACAACAAAAAGCAAACAATCAGTTTTAAGTTAATATTTTATCGCATCTAACTGAAATTGTTACTGACATCGCATGCAGTTGACCAAATAATTCGGCTAACGAAACCACATGTTGTTATGAATCATTTAAGTAAAAAATATATACGACTTTCTTTTGGACTTTAAAATTTTCAAATACAATTATAAAAAAGTAAAAGCGCTATAGTGGATAACGACCCACTTGTAAATACTCTACACCATCCTATAATTACAGCACTTTCTCAAAATACCTCCTGTAGACTGAACACAAGAAAATACGACAGACAGACAGACAGACGGCGGGCGGGCGGACGGACAGACAAGCTTAAATCGTTTCAGAAAGTGATTCTGATTTAATCGGTATAATACAAGGTGAGCCTGTTTTCAGCCCTTCTGGTTATTGTGGACATCCGCTCCTAGTTAATATACCCTTATACCACAAGTGGTGTGCGATATAATTTTGAAATTGTTTTTTTTTTGTATTTTATGTGGAAAATGAGATCTTAACATAAACTATATAATCAGTTCAAAGCTTCGTGTTTTCATTCACGACAATAAACAAGAAATTTCTGCTTGCCCGGAAAGGAATCGGTAACTGTGTCAAGTTTCAATTTGCTGTCTATGGATTAATAGACATACTTCCAACAATAGCTGTCGGTAAGCGGACGAGTGGAAACGTAGACAAACAATACTACGTCGACTACGAAGCCTATGTTGATCGAGAATGTATATTACGGGACCTTTGAAGGCTTACTTCTGGATATTAAAAATCTGAAAAAAGGTTTTTGTGCGCCACCGTCTTCCAACGACGGTGGTAAAAAGTTAAGCTTTCCAAAACCTACCTTACATATCGGGTGATTTTATGCCATTCGTAAACTTTTCGCTAAAATGGCGAACGTTTCTTTTTATGTTTTCAATAAATTTTCATTAGTTCGTAGTTAGTGGCTTAAAGTGTGGCTTAACTTCACGCTGTCCGCTGACACAGTAAGTCAAAATCGAAATTTTTCAGTCAGGGTCTCCCAATTTGTGCCGACTCAATTCAATTTTAGATACTTTAGCCCGCGTCAATTACATCATTTGTTGAGAGCATGGAGATAAATTTCCGAAGTACGATGCCCTTTCTGTCTGCAGATGAAATGCACGGATCTCTTTCATTGCTTTACCAGAATACACCGCATCTATAACATCGAGATTTCTAAAACGTACAAGTTTTGATTCCACTCATTTTGACAAAATATCTCCCCCATTAACCCTACGAGCTTTTTTTCACAAGCTTCCGAGACATTATCCCCGATGTTAAAGTGATATTGTAAGGTACAAGATTTATTTGTGAATTTTGCTTCGCTTTTAAAACGCAATTTTTTCGGTCGAATATCAATCACACACTCTTTACCTTTTTAATTATCTGTAGACTGTCATATTAAATATTATTAAAGCTATGCTACTCTAAAGTTGATTATTGAGAAAAAGCTCGTGACATTTTTTTTTTGCCTATCGTTAAATTAAACCAATTACTTTCTTATCGCTCGTCCGGCTGGTTCTACTCAGCTATCTGTCTGTTGAGATAGAAAGCTTAGGCTATAGGTGGAGAAAGGGGAATTTTAAAATATTCTTTTCGGTAAGTTTGACTGAAATGAAGACGTACCACCATCAGCGTAATAAGCCTGCGAACCGGGATCACGTTTTCCGGGGCAGTATTGTAACAAAATTTATTCGGAATTTAAAGAATCCGGCTCTTCGTTACTTGTGGTACAGATTATAAAAAGTTGAACTCCAAGCAAAACTTAAGATGGATTCAACGTTAATTGGAAATCATTACCAAGAAAAAATGTAACTTCCGGTACTGAGTAAACAAAATTCCATTCGCAATCAATCGCCCAAAGTTTACGTAATAATCCAAAAACCATCTTGATAGCGTCAAAGTTGGTATGCTAAACTAACTAATCTGGGCTATGTTTCCTGATATCCTATATATGACAGATGAAAACATTAAAAACTTTATCAAATAGTCAAAGGGACGCTACTAACACTGTATGCGTTGTATGCGATTAAAGAGTGACTACAGAAGCAAATATTTTCAAATCGATTTGTCTTATGAATTATCAGTGCCATGTGTATGTTGCTCTTTATTATTATTATGCCAATTAAGTGAAAGTAAATGAAAAACTCCAGCCTTATAAGAACAAACGGACGAATGAAACCTACTTACTGAACGGTTAAATCTTAAGCACTGGACCATTCGGCACTCTACCCTGCTCTACCTACGGTTCCCTTCGGGATCTCCCATTAAAACTCATGCGCCAACAAGTGTGCAATGACACGTGCGTACGTCTCATACTTCATTTCTTTTAAAGTGGCACTTGAATGTGGTCCTAAAAAAAAAAAATCCGTAGTTCGATATTCAGACAGAGAGTATCAAATAAATTTTTGTACCGTGTCGAAGGCACGAGAATCGCTTACACGGATGAAAAAATAAATCATTGCCAACTTACCGGACTAAGGCGAACATACTGTCTTCTATAACAGCGTTAAATTCCAGCCAGCGTTGTTGACTTTCAGAAATCTGCATCACTGCATTTATCTATATTTTCACATGAGTCTATCACTTAATAAGTGCAAGCTAAGGTGTTTTCTTCTGTTTCGCAGGCCCTGAACAAGCTCATTGCATCAAATATCGATTTGCACCTAAAAAAACATGAAAGGCAATAAATTCTTTATTTTTCCAACACACCGTCTACCAAAGTTAAGCTTAAAGATTTCCACGAAACGACCGCAAGTCTTTTTAACAACATACTAACGAGGAGAAAATTATATTTAGTTGCTATATAGACAAACTGAGAGCTATTTTGCATATTCAAGGTATACCCCAAAGTATCAAAATTCTTATTGTATTTTAGCAAACGGATGCCAAAGATCATTAGGAGGCGAAACTGATAAAAACTGAAAAAGTTTTAAATTTTTCTGTTCTTTTTCATTAAGTGAGCAATAAACAAGCATTTAACTGCCGACAAAGCTCGTACATCACCTTTGCTTCTTTGGGCCGTTTCAATACTTAACTAATAGTACATTATGACATTTGAAATTAAGGAATGTTAATAAACTTCTAATACCGACAAATAATTTGTCTTTCATATCATATTTTCTCAAGTATACTTCAGGCAAAAACTTCACAACACAATAACACAATAACGTAACAAGAACAATTGTAGATTTAGAACGGGAAAACCGCTTGTCTTTTGATGTGTAAATCATAGTTAGGCATGGAAACAAAACTAAGAGAAAAATGCCTTTACAAACATATGCGTAACTTATGTATTATGAGGAAACTTGGAAGCAAGCAGCGTTTAAATGCAATCATACGTCTTTTAGGTTAAGGTGGCGCTTAGCTATATTATGAAAATTAGTTACAGTAAAAATTTGTCTTGGAAAAAAAAGGCTTAAAAGGTAAAAAGTTAAGTAAATAAGAGGAGATAACAGCAAACCTTGCAGATTATGAGAGGAATTCACAAGACAGCCTACCATTTGCATTCAACCTAACCTAATACAAATATTAAGTTACATTAAATCGACCTTATATTATATAACACATCACTCAATAAGTTCGCAAGATGATGTATAAATACCTCCGTTATTAACGAATGCCAATGATTTTTACATGAGCGATGCGTTCGAGGATTAGATGTAACTTCCAAAGCTAATGCTTAGATGTAACTTCTACCGCTGGCGCTTAGTCTACAAAGACCTGAAACTTTCATCTGAGAAACGTGTCATTGGGATATAAGCTGCGGTGTCTAGTAATCGACCGTCAAGTAAACAAGTAATTGGAGTACAAGTGAAATCCCTCCCGTAAATGGACAATTTTAAAAGGAATGACAAATCATTTACAGCTAAAATCTTCGTTATCCAAGAGTTTTTCCATAAGACAGGCTGTCTTTCATCTCATGCTTTCTCAGCTTCTTCAATGTCGTAGCAAAGTTCTGTTTAAATTTAAGGAAAGAAAAGAAATCAAAATTCACTTTCTTAAGTTTCCATCCAACGTGAATACGGGTGCCCGCATATACGCAGTATTAACCAAGAGAAAACTAAAAACTAGTGCAAATATACTGCCAGTCGTTCGTATCAAGTCATATTTCAAAAGGAAAAGTTTATCTTAAAAGTGAATTTTATTTCATTTTATTCCTGTACTCTCGTTCATTATAGTTCTTGTTCACCAATGTAATACAACTTCGTATCAACAGAAGCGGCAGAAGAACAAGAAGAAGCATTTTAGTGTAACAGTTTTGTTAGAAGCCACCAACCAGCAGCAGCATATGGAAAATAAATGAACACATTTAAACAAACGTAAAAAGGATAAGTATATAGACACACGCACACGTATATAGACCATACACAAATATATCTACCTATAATAATAAAGCGTATGATATGCACACCACATATCATGTGGAAGTTAACAACTGTCGTAACACTTACAATGCAATCCTTTCAAGTTTTTCAAACTGAAATTTCCTGAATTCCTCTACTTACACACACACATATATATATATATATATATATATATATATATATATACAAGAGTATGTACATGCACATACATAAATGTATACAATTCTACGTATACACAAACACACATACCACATGTTTGCATGTGGTTAATAGCAGTACAATACAATATGTTTATCAATGTATGTACATATGTATGCAATCACACATACATGCACAGACAGCATCTAAGCATATTTTTTCTATACTATAAATCTATCATAGTACCGAAGGAGAAAAAAAAGAGAAAACAAGATACACGTTTAGAGGAATAGAGAACGGCAAAGCGAAGTAAAGCAATAACCAGCAACATTTAAAGACAATAAATTTTATGACATAACGAAAACATCATAGCTTTGGTTTCATACCATACGCCATTCGTAGTCCAGGAAGAGAAGTTACCGTAAAGAATGTAATGAAATAAAAGATAAACCGAAAAAAAAAAAATGTTAAACAACATCAACAACGAAACGTAGTTGCATGCATTTTGGTTAAATGACTTTGCTGGGACTTTATGAGTGACTAAACAGCAACAATAAGAATTGCAATCTTTTAAAGTATTTGTATTGTAACAATCGCAATAATAGCAATTGTAATGGTAGAGTAGCAAAAAAAAAAAAAAAAAAAAAAAACAACTCCCAATTAAATCAAAAGAAAAAAAATTAAAAGAGACGTTAAAGTTTCCCTTAGTTAGAGTTGTTATCTTGATTAAATTTTCACAAACATCTCATCTTTAATAGGTTATTACAATGATAAAAGGAATCAAGTGAAATAAAATTCTTCCCCATACATAGATAACAAAAAATATTAAATATTATCCTGGAAAGTAGGCAAGAATTTTTTAAACTTTAATACGATTAAAGAAAGCCGATAAGAATCTTTCGATTTGAATGATTTTATATGAAATCAATTTTTGTCTCATTGTTTTAAACAAATTATTTACCATAGAAGACTAAGCGCACTTTGTACAATTGATGATATACTTCCATGATAGTATTAGGAGCATTAAAGTCTTTCCATACAATCACTCAATATATACTCAAAGTGGAAAGCACTCAAGTGCGAGAAGCGTAAGAAATAACTTAAATAACAACATAATAAATAAAAGAGCCCTTCCATTAAAGAGGAACCCAAGGAGATTTCATTTTTAATAAATCGATTGTCTCGGCAGCTTTCTCTTGTCGCATCGCCTTATATAATGTTCATGCTGGGAACATCTTCAGCTTTTAATTTGTACTGAAAAACATCCGGCCAAAACAGTACGATAGTGATCGTGAGTTTAATTAACAAATAAATCATTGCTAAGAGTGGACTCCATTTATCCTACCTTGACCTCACAACTCCTTTGTTCGGTTGAGGTACTAGACTAGAAAAACCATACTTTTTCAATTTCTTAACAGAAAAACGTTGGAAAAACTATACTTTTTCAATTTCTTAGTTAAGCAAACTACATTCAAACGAATAATTCCATATTACCCTAATTTCGGTTGACGAAATGAGTGCAAATGACCGGATGGGAAGCCAGTGTCAACTGAAAACAGATGTATGTCAACCAAGATCCTGCAAGTTTGTTCACGTCGACTTTTAAGCAGCCAACAAAATAATATACGATTTCCGGGCTTTTGGGCTTTTAGGGATTGCCAATGATGATAGCTGCGGAGCAAGGTGATAGAAGACTTTCACTGCAAGAACAATTATTTCGACGGATGAAAAATAAAAAAAAGAACCGTTAAGTCGAAAAGTGTATGAAATACTCATTTTGTCCTAAGTGATGAAAAAGAAAAGAATTGTTGAGAATAGTCAAAGTCCCTTTCGCACTTACCAAAGAGTTTTTTGTGTATGATACAGTCCAGTGTCTCCACCTGCTCGCCTTTACAACACACGAATCGACTACAAGAACAACGCAGGTCTCTTCATGAGATCTCAGGAGCTCGGCAAACATCAAACCGGCGAAAGTAAATCTTTACAGCTCACTGAAATTGTTGGACACTTCGACTTGTCCACTTACTGGTAAGAAAAACAAGCACTCCTTTGGAAAAATTTTTATTCAAATGTAAAATCAACTTATTAGATAACGTTAAGTAACTTTTCTTTACGTAATGCAAGAAAACGTGTTTTTTTTCCTTTAGCTTGACAAAGGAAAAACATGGCTTTATTACCTGTGTTCTGTTACTGCTACAAATCTATTAATTTTATTTATTTTTAAAAAATTGCTTTAAAATATCTTTAACAGCCACATGGCGTCGGAGGAATTGGTCAAAAGTATGCAGTTCTTAATGGATATTCAAAGTTAGTTCTTACTTAATACTTTACGACTTTTACAACTCACTCATAACTTATCTCTGTCACTAACTCTCTTTCATTTTATTATGTGCTAAAGAACAGAAGAAAAAGGCACAAAAAACAAACGAAAAAGAATAACATAGTAATATAAATTCAAGTACTAAACTGTTGCGGTCACTGGTCATTACTGGTCACAGTTGGTCGTAGTAATTTATTTTTCTGTTTTTCTTCCGACCAAGGTATACAAATCTGCTGCAGGCATAAAAGCTTAAAATACATTTGTGTAATGGTTTCTGCATAAACGGTCAGCCATTTTTTCATTTTTGTGGTGTACACCGCACACACAATTTACTGCTTTAAAGTTTCAGTTTAAATGGGTTATGACAAAAAAACCCTTTTTAATTAATAAAAATCATGAGATGCAGACAAAAAAAAACAAGCATCAAAATTAAGCAAATTTTGTTTTTTGTGTCTTTTTTTACTATAGAAACCACTGACTAACTTTTTACGAATTCAAAACGTATAGGTTATGGTCGTTTTAAACTAATTCCTTATTTAGAGCATTGTTGTAATTATTTCGAACTTATGACCTCTGAAGGTCATAACTTGTTACCAACAGGTTTGTATTTTTGTCGCTTGAACAATTAAGTTGAGAAGAGCTTCCTTAACTTTGAGTACTGTAGCGGCAATACTGTTTCAAGCCTCTTCCACTTCACGCTGATGACCGCAAAGCACAAGAAAGTTTCCAAAGTTTTAAAAAACAAACGTTACTATCTTCACGCGATCATTTTACGAATTGAAAATTTTATCAATCATTAACCTACGCTTTAAGTTGACGGCGACAAGCGATGTCAAAAAAGTACCAGGAATTTTTGAAAATTAAAACATTTCGCCCTCAAAGTTCTTTTTCAACTCTTCCAAAATAGGTTACACTTAGAAAGATAGGCATTTCATAATTTGTTGCATTGAGTTCTTTCCTTGTACTTTCTTTTACTGCCTTAATCCAGTCATAAAACTGTCGCCTATGGATTTCCGGAAGAAGAAACACTCACATATGTGGTCGTGCACGAAGAACACCGTTATTGGGCGATACCAACAGCTAAAACTCTTACTTCTGGAATAGGAGCAAAACCCACAAACATCATGATGCTCGGCAAACACCGTTATTGATCGACGTCCTGGACCGCTACTTAAAGTTCTGTCAACTGCTTCATTATAATTCTTAATTTTCTGCGATAGCTCCCTCTTTCTCTCTCTCTATCTATCTATACATCCATCTATCTATCTCTCTATCTATCTCTCTATCTCTCTAATTAATGTATTGCCTTGTTTGGAGATAATCGATGACCTATCGGAACTTTACAATTTTAAGGCTTTAAGTGTTTCTTATCAAGTCCATGTCATTGATTTGAACAGAACATTACTTGCATATCCCTTTTTCAAGCAGCTTAATATTTACGCGCAGAAACTGAGTTTAGAATTAGATAACCTAAGAGACAAATCTTTATTCGACATTTTTATACTTAATGGGACACGGCCCACTGTTAAATACTCTACGCCACTTCATTTAATACAGCGTTATAAGCATAAAGTATTGTATGAAAGTGACCGAGAAAGTGATTCGATTCAAACCATTTTCGATAGCCGTTATCCTTGATCCACAACATGTCAGTGTGTATAGTTTCACCAAAATATTTCAAAAATTGCAAGCTGTAGCTTGCACACAACAAAACAAGGCAGACAGGCGGACAGACTAACTTAAATTCATTTAAAAAGTAGCTCTGAATTGATCGGTATCTTAAGTCCTTCGGGATGTTGCACATATCCACACAAACTAAGCTTACCCTTGTACCATAAGTTGCGTAGGGTACAAAACCAAAAGAAAAGAATTCGATGAAAGGTAACATGAAAAGCTGTTGTAAACAAATTATTGAGAGCAAAGTCCTCCATGATAGCTTACTTGCATGAACTGCGAAATTGTCTTTGGTAAAATCAAAAAATTTTTTTCCTGAGACTTGTTTGAGAAAATTATCTTTTCTCTATTCCGAACGAGATGACATAATTAATACATCCTTATATTATTGCTGTGATGAAAGAGGAAATATTCCTGAATGTGAGTATGAAGAGACTTCCATAACTGAGCTTAGATAATTATTACAAATGACAAGAACAACTAGGTTACCATACGGCATCTGTTCAAAACATTAAAAATGCTTACGCTTTATGACGACCGATAGAGAGAACAAATATAACAAGTTTTCCCTTATACGTATGTACAGATCTTTCGTGAACAAATCTATAGCAAATTGCTATAGCTATTTATAGGTATGTATGAATGTATGTGACGTTGCATAAAAATCCATTTCCAATAATTGCATTAACAACCCGTTTTAGTTGATTGTTGTTTTCCTTCAACCAATTCGAAGTACTTTCTCGATTGAGAAGAAAAAGATAGTGAAGGATAAGCTTTTTTCCAATTTATGGTATAATAAAATAAATGTGCACTCATCTTGTAGCTGGCATTTCCGTTTCCTGTACTTTTGTAAGCATTCGGTTTGTTTTAGACGAATCTGTACACTCAGTATACATTCATATACATACATACATGCATACAAACATACACACGGACACACACACAAATGCATTGACAATCAAACACAACCATGATGAAGGCATGGAAGAAATACAAGGCGTTCAGTTTTTCTTATTTTGCTTCTCTTCTTTTTTTTTTTTTTTTTCTTTATTGCTTTCACGACACTTAACAAATGAAACGAAGCCACTTGACACCATTACGTAACACTTTATTCTAACAAGCTATGATACTTAAGCACATACACAGCCAAAACAACAACTACTCGATTTCTTTCTCACTCTATACATATATATATATATATATATATGAGTGAAATAGTACTAACTACGGCTATTACGACAACTACTGCTACATACGAAGTGCTTGCAATCGTTCTTATTTAACAAGAAAAACGCTTTTTTTTCATAAAAGTACGGACACTCGCTTTCAGAAGCAAACATACACACAGGCACACACACTCATTAATACACAATATGAAAGTTAAGCAAATATAATGCCCTGTCAAGTCCAAGTGTATGTTCATTTAACTTTTATAAACATATATACACTTCGCGCGAGCTTGTATGCCTGTGTGTGTGTGTGTGTGTGTGTGTGTGTGTGTGTGTCACTAAGTATATACGACTAACTGACTCACTAACTCTCGGTTTGTCTTTTTTGCCTTCCAGCTACGTTTACAGAGCGTATGAACGTACAGTTCTTTGATCATTCATTTAAACCGTTTTTTTTTTTTTTTTTTTTTTTTTTTTGGAATTTTTCTGTCCATTTTGCTTTACTGCACTTAAATGTCCTCAGATTACAATGAATTTCAAGTAAGTGTGTGTTTGAGTTAACAAAGAGCAAAAAAAAATATTATTTAATATATTATATTACGCCAAACTTTATTCAAACATTCCGCATAAAAAGTTCACACTTTTCGACATATTTTTCCGTTAACTTCTTCTATTAAGAAATCTTCAATGTAACGGCAACAAGATCACGTTTCTGCTATTTTACGCTTAATAAAAGACTAAAGACGCACTAAAATGCTTTCACATGCTCACGAAAAATAAATTAGGAAAATATTTTTATGTTATTGAAGACTTGGCAGAAGTCAACTAATCTTTGCAAACATCCTATAAAATGCAACATTCAGGGTTTTATTACGCTGTAGACATAAGACAAAATAAATCTATCATTCGAGACGATCGCAAAAGTGAAAAACAGGATTTGGAAACTGTCAGTGCATGTGTTCGTCCGAAAGTGCATAAACGTACGCGGAGGAGTTTCAAATTCACAAAATCCTTCATCATTCCATTCGTTAGGTGTTGTTGCAAGCACTACCGTAACTAATGTTAATATGAACTAGTAAAAGCAATATTGTCGGGCAAGCCTACATCACTTTGGCGTAGTACAATTATTTTTTGTTTATTTCCACGATAAAATATCAAAAAATTGCACATCATTTGATGGGAATCCTAATAAGGGAATAGATTCAAAACGCGAACTAATTTACCCCAAATTTAGCAAAGTCTAAAAAAATAGACATACAGCGTCCAAGTTTAAACCATTACAAATCATTATTGTATTTTGTGCTAATTTATATCGAAAATATTAAGAACAAGACCGCCAAAGATAACATTTGTAGTGATAGTACATAGAATATAATGTTCTGGGAAAACCGTTGAATACATCAATAACGAAATGTCAAAGCAGGGAAGAAAATTATTAGACAGAATCGTCGAATCACTTTTAAAGAAGTTGCTAAGGCTGTCATGAATATTGCCACCTCCCACGTCATTTGTTGCTCGTAATCTTTTGGCCAGAAACAACACTGTAATCATGCCGCAGTCAACGAATTTAACGGACTTGAACCACTGCGACTTTTTCCTATTCCCAAAACTCATGAAAGGACGGAAGTTTTTCACAGTGAACCGCAACGCTGGAAGAGCTCAAGGCCACACCAAAAAGTGCCTATCAGAAATTGTTCCAGGATCGGAAAAAGCGCTGACACAAGTGTATTATACCTAACGGGGGATTACTTTGCAGAATACAAAGTAGATATTGATGAGCAAATAAATAGTTTTCGTGCAAAATAAAAATTCGCATTTGTTTTGAATACACCTCCTATATAAAGGCCCACTATGAAGGTGGACGGACTCACAAAATGGTCCCATCTTATACAAATTGTGCGCATTCATTAGTTTAGACAAAATGCTACTTTTCATGGATTTTCATGAGGAAATATTGGAAATGGCATATTTTCTTTCATGCTACGGCATTTCCTATGGCGCAGGAGAATGAATGCATCATATGAAGAATTGTCGAAAAACTCATTCGAGCCCAACGACTTTTGCTCTTGGGCCAAAATATGTCAATGAGCTAAAGCTTATCAAAATGTGGCGAGGTGAACATAAACCTAACATGACCAGACGGACAGACAAGTTTAAATCGATTCAGAAATGGACTTCGTAAAATGATTCTGAATCGCTTGGCATAATGAAAGATGCGTTCATCTCAAATAAGTTACATAATTCCAAAGAAACTTAATATATCCTATGCCATATTGGATTAGTGCTGAAGAGAATTCGAATAAATCTCCTTCCAAGAATTTAGTCATCTGTCTATGTTGTACTTGTTTTGTTGTTTTCTTGAGTAAATATAATAAAGTCTGTCTTCATAAAACTTTCCTTACATCATTCCACAATCAAAGTAATACTCTACACTATTTATCTCTTTCTATTCTTGAAATTATTCTTAAGTACTCGGAAGTATTCTTAAACATTTTTAACTAAAAACAAAAGAAAACAAAACAACTTTTCATCGGATAAGTGAATCCTTATTATCAGCTTCAAGAACAAAAGAGTGTCTATCTACTCTACGACAAATTAGGTAAACGTGGAACATGAATGCTTAAAGCACAAAATACAAAAACAAAGTCAGTGAAGCGAAATGAAATTCAATTAAGTTTCAAAACAAATCATGACGTACACCGATTATAGCGTATATTGAACTCGTCGAAAGTCGTAATCTGAGCTTGAAATGCATGATTTCTGGAAGACGCCAAGTTCGAGGTTTCGTTTTTGACCCTTATGAATAAGCGAGCGAATGAAGGAAGAGTTGCCTCTTTTTTATTGGTGCGATCACTCACCAGTTATCTCCTGTGCATGTGATCATGGTTTCAACGTTAATACATAGATCAGCGAGTGTGCGTCCATACCAAAAGTGTAATGCCAGTTAATGTTCTTGATTTTAAAAGAAAGAAATTACGCATGCACGCATATATACATATGTCTGGTGCTAGCAACGATAGCAAGCAAGTGAAAGATATCCAAAGAATCGGCCTTACATCTACATAACAAGATATATTATTGTTCAAGCTACGATCGTAGGCATATGCAAAGAGAGACCATGATAAAATAGGAAAACAAACAAGCAATAAAATTATAGTCGGCTGACTTTACCACGAAGGGAAACAAATTTTGATACTCTACAATAGTAGATAAACATGATCGATTACACAATAAACACGATTGATTCGAAATTTTTGTGTGAACTAAACAAGACGAAGTATTGAAATTATTAAAAAAAACATTAAAGATATTGGATACTACTTAGATACTATGGTACAAATATGAATTTCTGAATGAAAGCATCTAAAAAGTGTCGAGAATCGTTTGATATTTGGGTGTCCCAGCACGTCTATCGTTGATAAGAACATTCAAAAAGTTGAATAACTTCCGTTTCATAATAAAAGTCTTATGAAAATAATGGCAAAGCAAATACAAGACTATGCCTGAAGATGCTGTCAGTAAATCTTTTCCAAAGAGTATTCACACACGTACATAAATCAGGTGTTTTCCCTTTTCTTTGCAAGAGTAGCTTCCTTATTCTACTCCACAAATGTGCAAACAGACATCTCGTGGAGAATTATGGAGGCATTGCTTAGTAGAGTGTCCTACCTACATTGTTTAAACGAATTGTTACTCATCAGATAGCTTTCGCTTGGGTAAAATGAATATCAACTATTACGAACGTCTTAGCGTTTCCTTGCCATGGTTTAAAGGTTTTTTCTAGTGGCTCTCCTACAGATGTCCGATTTTAGTAAAGCGTTTGACTTAGTTAACCGCAAGTTATTGATCTTCAAACTCCAGGCGTCTGCCTTGCCTTTTTAATTATTGAAGAGGATAAGCTCTTCTCTTCATAACAGATCATTCAGGAACCTGTTTAACTGCATCACCTCGAATGAATTCCCCGGACACCGATGTCCTTTAAGGCACCTAGGGCCCTTTTTATTCGTTCCGTACATCAATGACCTCCCTTTAGTGATTAAATCCAGCCACGTCTTAATGTACACTGCGGATGACAAACGGTTTTGTTTCTTTTCCTTGAAATCACACTCGTGTCAACTTCAAACAAATTTTATGAAATTAGCTTAGAAGCTTTCGTTCTCAAGGAATTCATTCACTACTAATTATTATTTCATCGATTCACGAAAATTGGACTCGTTCGTCGATTTATGGATTCTATTCAACCAAAGATTACGTCTTAATCTGCAAATTGAACTCTCTTTAAGTGAAACTAGGTTGATACTAGGTTTCATTAAACTGTGGTCCAAAGCGCTTAACGATCCTTACATCGCAAAAAGACCATACATAAGCGTAGTCAGACGAATACTTGAGTATGCCTCTCTTGTCTAGTCTTCTTCCTCTAGGTGTTATGCAGATTCAACAGAATCGGGTGAAAGGCAATTTTTGCTGCTCGGTTTTAGAAATTATTGCTTCTGTTAGCCTTACCGTCACTTAAGAAACCTAAATTCATTCTTGACGTTTCCTTCTTTATTAAGTTAATAAAGTTAAGCTATCGATTCGCTCATACTGCTTAAGGAGATAAACTTTAATGTTCCGAATCGCTGCTCTATGAACTTTATCTTCACAAAGCTTAGTCAATGTAAATATAATTACGGGCTTTTCAATCCGTTCAGAGTTGTTTGCAGAAATCCAAATCGATATCTATCGTTTAATCTCAATATCGGACTCTTTATATTATATCAGATCAGCTATCCATAATACCCGAAGGTTGCCTAAGTCGCACCTAAACTAAGTTGCAAGCTTCACATCTCTCTATGATTCAAAAATTAACTAAATTTTTTAGAGATTCACTTACAACTCAGATATGTACCGGCCTCTGTTCTAGATGTGTACATGCCTTTTCTTTCTTTTTTGTTCTTTCTTTTCTTCTCTCTGTTATTCATTTATACATAAACTTTATACGTATTATTCGTATTAATTTTATTAATAGCTGGCATAAGATTTACTTCCAAGAGCTAATTGAATTTAGCCGTTAATTTATTTCAGTTAAATTTCTATCATATTCGTTTTCAATAAATAAATCGACAAAAAGGTTGCCACTTTGAAGATTAAACAACATACACGGCAGAGGAAGAGATTTCTAACAAGAGATTACTAACAAAAATGTACTTAGTATCAAATGGATAGAAGGAAATGTGGAAAAGAAAATGAAAATTTTTTTTAATAACAATCCAGAACTTTGCTTTTTTTCCCTTTCTCTTAATATACTTCAAGTTGCCAATGACATCATATGTCGCCAAAGACCTCATATTATCGTCAAATAACCTTTAAAAAGCGCCACGAAAATCTATAAACAAAGCACGTATTAAACAGTGCTCGTCTAATAACAATCTTCTCTCGTGTCAGTTCATTTGATTTTAACGCACTTTATAGTAATGGATGAATGAAGTCAATTACAACTTTCTTAAGTTCAGCTGGATATGAATACTTTTATCATAGCTAAGAAAATTTTGTATTTTCTTTTCTGATTTCTTTCTTTCAAAATATTAAGAGCAACCAACGGAAGAAGAAAAACAAAAGAAATTTTTTACATAAATAACAAATATTCAGAAATACGTGCAAATGCAAATGAATGGAAGAAAAGTTTCTTTCAAGGTTCTGCACATGTGAATAATAAGCCAGAAACAACAACCAAATGAGTGCAGTGAACGTTCCTTGTGCATGATCTCAAGGTAAGTATATATTTTACATATGTATTGAAATATGTTTGTATACTTAAAATGTCGAGATTTATAGTAAGCTTATGAAGCACACGATTCCCAGTGTAATTAATTCTTTTGTTAAAATGACATGTGCATGGGTAGCGCGCCCAAAGAAAAAATATTTGAACTAAAGACCGATTTCCTCCAACAGCTATCTTTAGCTCATTTGCCTTTTTGCACAGGCGACTGGGAAGTGAAGTTTTGCATCAAACACGAAAATTTATTCAAAAATGGACAACAAGTAGCGTAGCCAAAATGCCACCCAAGGTGACCCTAGTATACAGCAATAAATTCTCATATCGCAACACTATTTCCGCATGGTGTCATTACTTTAAATAAGATCGTACAGAAACTCCTAAGCATACGAAAGAAGGATGACCTCCAAGTTGCAAGCTGCCTTTGTTTGTTCTATGGAAGATATCAAGACATAACTTTTTCGAATTTTCATTCAGCTCAGTCATCCAGAATTGTACTGGCGACCAATTACATGCATTATAACGATGTAATTGAAGCAATCGGAAAACAATTACCTTTGTTTGCCTCACGTGGATTAGGAAGGGGCCACTAATAAATCCTTACCTTCATATTAACATCAGTTGCAGCTGATCAATTTACCTAGTCCTGAACGGAGCCAGTTCATCTAAAGGGTATGCTTTCAATGAAACTTATTCAAGGAGATATTTCGTCTTCATTTTTGCTTAATGAACTTGATTTTAACTTTCCCTCCAGAGTCTGAAGAAATTTCCTTGCGATTCGGTTATCTCAATTTAGGACTAATTATGAACTTTTCTTCTTTTCGCTTTTCGCGTATTACGTAAACAATTACACAGGATCTATGTTCTACTTTTTTAC
This sequence comes from Glossina pallidipes, assembly GCA_000688715.1. NCBI lineage: Eukaryota > Metazoa > Arthropoda > Insecta > Diptera > Glossinidae > Glossina > Glossina pallidipes. The sequence continues at coordinate 84,990 of KK500191.1, read as the reverse complement.
TTTTTACCACCTTATCGATTATTATTAAGCTCTAATGAAGAGTCAATATGTATATGTATATATATATATATTGCGAGGGACTTTTCGTCCCTTTTCTAAGGCTGGAGCAGCCCAGCGGCCCAAGGACGAACAAAGTAACAACACAAGAACATTTATTTTTGTGCAACGACTCGATTCCTTTATTATTTATTATTCTTATTATTATAGACCAACGTCGACCTCACTCTCCGCGAGTCAAACGTCGACTCCCTTCAACTTATTCTCCTTTTCAACTCTTAACCTACACTTAGCCTACGCTTAATCTATTCTATTCTATGCTATTTTCTATCTTAATCTATTCTATGTTATGCTTAGTCTATTCCTATTTCTATGTTAATCTATTCCTATTGCTATCTTAATCTATTCTTAACCCTAGCACTCCCCTCCCCTCACCTGAGACGGAGAGTCCTCACAATATATATTGTGAGCGCTGTTATTGATAAATGATCGATGATGGCCCGAACAATTGCCTTCACCGACTCATTTATTACGCAAAAGCTTTTCATAGCTCTGGCGAATATCGCTAGGTATCGTTATTATTTACTGTGGATGAATAATGACTAAACCCCTTATTCTGAGCGGCCATCTACTTGCGCCCCTTTTTACACCTCAATTTACGATTTTCATAAACTGAGAAGCTTATGTTAGTGCAAAATTGATATTGAGGACTTTTATTATTGCCACTTTTGTTTCGGAACACGTTATTTGATACGAAGTAACTCAAACACGGACAAGCAAAACACAAGCACTAATTTTACGACCGCTTATCAACAAAAATACCAAAGTAATTAATTAATTCAGTGTTAAATACTGTAGTATACTATATACTGTAGTATACTATATATTATAGTATACTATATACTGTAGTATACTATAGTACAGTATATACTACTAATATATACTATATATACTACTAATGTAGTATATACTATAGTATATAGTATACTACAGTATATAGTATACCACAGTATACAGTATACTACAATACATAATATACTATAGTATATAGTGTACTATAGTATATAGTATATAGTGTACTATAGTATATAGTATATAGTGTACTATAGTATACAGTATATAGTGTACTATAGTATACAGTATATAGTGTACTATAGTATATAGTACATATATAGTATAGTATAGTATATAGTACACCAGTTATGTTACCGGGTAAATGAAGATTTTGTCAAAGGGTTTAAGATGAATCTACCTTTTATTATACCGGTCGATTCAGCATCATTTTCTGAATCGATTTTGCCTGTCCGTCTATCCATCTGTCCATGTATCTGTCTGTCCCTCTGATAGCTGCCCATGTTTGTACTTTCTGTGTCGCAATTTTTGAGATATTTTGATGAAATTTGGCCACCTAACGCACTTTGACCGAAGGAGGAACGCGATTGAAAGTGGTTCGGATCGAACCACTTTTTCAACCACCCCCCATATAGCGCCTTATTATGAAAAAAAATTACAATTTTTAAAATTTATCGACAAAGGTCGCTAAGTAACAGTATTTTGATATTTTGAATTGGTAAGGAAAGGTGAGTTGGCCTGGGTTCATTTTCGAACACCGTTTCACCCTTTCGTTCCCACAAAAACTGAAACTTGCTTATACGGTAAAAAGCTCTAATTTTCAAAAATGTGATAATTGGATTGTAGGGAAAAATTGGCAAAGACATCAACTTTAACGATTTTAAACAACGTAGGTCTACTTTTTTGGATACCACCGCATATAAAAATTTTCAAGAAATCTAAACACTTATATGCCAAAAAAATCTCAACTGTTAATGTTTTCTGATGAAAACTTGTTCATTATAGCAATTTTTCATAAAAATTAAGTTGAACCGTCTGAGTCTATTTCTTGGCCACAACGCCATATAAGATTTTTCGTGAATAGTAAGCTTAACAACAGCTCAGGAAAAAAAATTAATTTGCATCAGATAGCCCTGGTTTTTAGACAGTAACATATAGAGGGGTTATTGTGAAAAGAAAACTTTTATAAGGAGAGGGAAATCTATGACGGAAGCTGAAAAATAATAACATTTTTAGGAAGTAAATTAGATTTGACGTTTCGGGCTTGCACCAATATGTTTATAAAAGCATACCTTTGTATGAAAATAATGTGTAATTCTTGGCCTATGATTACCAAAACGAATGAATAATTGCAGGGTATCTACTGGTCTACCGTCACCTAATATAACGTTCTTGCATTCTTTCTGTAGATTAAGTTTTTATCTGTTGGGCAAATGTTTTCATTTAACGCTATTCTACCATCGTCGTTCATGTCTTAGATATATAAAAAAAATATATATATATAATTAAGTAGGTAAACTCATTATGAATATGCGGCTTGAGTTTGAAAAAGTGCTGACTCCCCGCAATTGGAAGTCAACCGTGTCAAACTGACGTTAAAAAAGACTCAACTGAATTGGATATAAAAAGTTTGGCGGTAATTCCGTAGTACATCCCCTCAAATTAGCCGATGTCATCCAATATTCGGCATACAAACCCAATAAAACTTGTTACGCATTGCAATCACTGAACAACAAACAGTTTTCATGTATCTCTCGCAATAGAATGCGCACTAAGCGAATATTTGATCATTTATAACTACTTTTCAATATTTGCGTATGATTTTATATCACTTATACGCCTCGGTGAACACATTAAAAACCCATAATCACATGCATTGCTGCTGTTGTAATAGATAACCAGAAAAAACAACCCTTGAAAACGAAAATCACATCAGAACATTTAATATAAAAATCCATTTATTTATCTACTGTAACAAATTAGAGAGAAAATTAAACAATTTGAGTCGATTTCAACATGTTTATCAATTCTGAAATACAATAATAAAATCAAACAGAAACCATTGCGCACATATCATCATACGAACTGCCATCAACAGATGTAAATAAATCTGTTTGACTTTACCAGCATATATGCAAACATTTCATTTCATGTATACAACATATATGCGTATGTATGGCTTTATTTACTTATGCGTATGCACAAATTAGTATTTATAAGGCATCAAAAATTTTTAAATATATCCAACTACTCTGTACTTTTGATTTTGCATCATTAGAGAAGAGCAATAATTTGTTAACTTTTTCCCTGCTTAGGACAGAAATTTGTGCATTGAAATCACAGCACTCGATATTCAACGGGTAATGATAAAGTACTGAAATTGATTATTTGTGTAGTTCATTACAAGGGCTGAATTTTTAAAATTAAACCAATAAGCAAAACTCCAATTTACTTAGTACACCCTTCACAAGATAACAATTTCAAGCAACTTCATGGGTGGCCTTTGAAGGAATGTGTTTGGAACTGTATCGTCTCTGATGCTCAACGCTTTTATAAATCTCTCCGTTTGACTTTCTTCGAATGAATTATACAACCGCCCAAACAGTATGTTTAAAAAACACTTCACCATTTAAAACCTTGTCTAAAAAGTATTGATCCCTTAGAGAGTCGTAACATTATAAAACCCTTGTTGTTAAGTAGGCATTGACTAATCATCACTATCCAGCGACGTCCTAATCCTGTCACCGGACGACATTTTTGCTTTCCAGTCACTGTCATGAAGATATTTGATGCCATCAAAGAGACACGCGAAAAGAGAAATGGAAAACAAGAAACTGCCAATTGCACACACTATGTATTATATAAAACTTTCTTTTTGCGTGTATATGCTTACGATAATACACTTGACATTTTGTCGTAGTTTGCATTTGGCGAGAGAATGATTAGAATGTTAGTGTATTCGATGGCTTGTATTTGAAGTTACGTGATAAGAAGAGAATTAAGCACTATGAAGCAAGAGGTTTGCTTATGACACTATAATACAGTCACATGTTGATATGAACGCTTGCAGAAGAGTCAAGAGAATGCCGCGGGTGACGCAAATTCGTAACTGAGTAGGCTACTGACAAATCGCGGAGAATGATATCAATTTTTTCTCTACCCTTTTTACTGAAAACAAAACAGTTACATGATTCCGCAACAGCTTTTTATTTCGCGACGATTACTTTCCGTTTTCCTTTAAACTCGAAGAGACATTAAAGCCACACTATCTTTCAATAATGAATAAAATGCAAACGGAAATGCAAAATCGGGTTCAAGGTACCATCTTCATAAAGGTGACCACTTTGTGTTTCTCATATAGTTAAAGGGAAAACAGTAAGAACATTATATTCGATCGCGACCGAGTCTTTTATATCCATCACCGCTTAACACTGATCCATGATATGTACACTTCGTGTGGTCTTGAAGTTTCTTTCTGACGGCTGGAAACGTTTCGTTACAAGAATGAAATGTCAACAATCTACGATATTGAGTAGGCATGGCCGATACTTTTCCATTTTTATACAGGTACTGCAGGACCACCCAGGGAATATAAATGGAAATTCTTATCGTTGTATCTGTTGTTGCTTATAAGTAACGCGCAAAAAATTACTTTTATTTTTATTTTGGAAACATGGGTTGTCTAAATTCATGTTAAACAATGCTCCTGTCCTTTGACCGATTTGGCGCAATTTCAATACAAAGAACTTCTACTCTTTGCGCCAAATTTGAAGTCGATTGAAGCATTTTTGCGACCAATAGAATCTTCACAAACTCACATCGCACAGACAGACCGACAGATGGACGCGATAAAAACGGTTTAGAATTTGACGCTAATCAATATACTTTATATATACTTTAGCGATATCTCTGAGGTTTTCTTCTGGATTGTGCTAACGGTTTAATAAAATGAATGAGCATCTCACTCTTTGTTGCTGGGTGCGAAATTAAATAACTGCTTCTTACTATAGGAGAATCATATAAAGTATTGCTTATGGAAATTGAAAACCGCACAAAGGGTAGGTGCTTAGATTGGATTAGCGCACATGGCAGAATTATCTTACGAATATGTCCACTTGTTACCCAATGACGCAAATACGATGTCAAAATTTCATCGAGAAACTCCGATCTTCTTTTGCCTTTCCTATGTCGTGCTCAAACTAGATAAAAGTCGCGACCACCAGGTCAGTGTTCGCGTATTCAAATTTCGATGGAACAGAGCGTACACGGCTGTATCTCTACCTTATAGTACAGATTGAGCACGCACCCTCCGCGCACTCTCAGTTGTTTTTCTGCCGTCACCCTGTTACACGAATAGGGAACAAAATCCTCTGAGTGATTAATTATATTAAAAAAAAAAAAAAAAAAAAATTAGGGGGAAAATTCGAAGGAAATTTACAAAATTATGAAAATTGAAAATCGACTTCTTAGGATTGAATTCTCCTGAAATATTTCTATTACAAATAGAACACGAATAGATTTCTTCTCGATATCATGGCATGGCACAGCATGGACGTTCCCTGGTTGCAGACAATTTTTTCAACTGATTTCACAAACATGACAACACAGCCGTTTTCCGATTATTTTTCAGATTATTTTTGATTCACAGATTATTTCCGACTAATCGCATTCGTTGCGGAAAGAAAAGTGAAGGAGCCGTCTATATGTGAGCCGCGAACAAGTAACCAGCTATGGTGCATTTTTGTTCAAACTTTATGTTTCCTCTTTGAAAATTTGTTTATTAAAAAATGCGTTTAAATGAAATTGAACTTTCTCTTTGTACCCTACACTGCTTATGGTACAAGCGTATATTAAGTTTGTATAGACCTATGCAGCGCTCAGAAAAATCATGAAGAACCATCGAAGAAGAAGAATCGATCTTAAGTTCTGCTGAATGTTACATACATCTGCAAAATGTGATACTCAACCGACTGAACCTTGTCTGTCCATCTGTCCGTCTATCCGTCCGATATTCTTATGTGCGACCTACAGATCGCAATTTTTAAGATATTTTCATGAAAGTTGGTAGACCGACAGTACTGTGATTGCGTGGCTAAAGAAATTGCAAAGAAATTTCCAGGTAAAATTAAACCGAGATTAAGAAAATGCACTACTATGAAAAAAGGGGCTGTGTCAGTAGAATGCTTTTCTATTATATGAACGCAAATGTGGCAATTTCTAAGAAAATATTCCCATAATGTTTTTATGCCCTATACCGCTTGTGGTACAAAAGTATATTAAATTTGAGCGGAAGAACTTGGGATAGGCGCACCTTTTTTTATACCGGTCGACTCAGCATCCCTTTCTAAATCGATCTAAGCTTGATCTGATAGTCTGATATTCTTAAGCTCCACATACAGGTCACAATTCTTGAGATATTTTCATTAAATTTTGTATATCGAGGTTGCTTTGGCCCAAAGAAAAACTCAATCGAAAATAGTTCGGATCGAAGCACTTCCAAACTGAACTCTTATATTGAAAATTGTTTATATGAATATTTTGGTTTTAAAGCTACATAATATCTATGTATATCTATCTATACATTAGTGTATGTATATACATACATATATTAAATATTTATATTTAAATCGGTTCCTTCATATCGACTTGTAACGTACTTATAGTTAAACATAGTTGCGTTGGATATAAAATACGACTTTTAATGAGTTTGCTTAAACTAATAAAATCATATAACTTTATTAATGTGCACAGGTATGTGTGCACATACGAAATTTATAGTAAGGTTATGATAATTTAGTGCATTGCAAATAAGTTTTGTGCCATAGAAGCTACTTAGTCACACACACGCGCTGATACACACTCGCACACACATATACACCCATACACAAACACCTCTCATATATATGTGAGTATAATAAGTGTTTGTCAAGTGAAAGTCATACAATTTACCTGCGTGTTTATCACGCAAGCAGACAACTCTTGGGTTTGTGTACATAAGTGAACGCTAAGCATTTTTGCACATACTTTTAGGCAACGTGCATATGTGTAATATGTAAAGATGCTGCTGCTGCATGAATGCATGTAACCCCTAAGTGTTAGTGTTCGTCATAAATTTTCTCGTTTAATTCTCGGTATTATTTGAATATTTATGTGTTTGTGTCTTTCACAAGTACAGAGAATGCTAATAATTGTTTGCGGTTATAAAATGAAATTTTAATATCAACCTAATAACAAACAAGTGCTTATTTTATTTTGTTTTTCCTTTACTTTAATTTTATATTAATTAAGAGTTTTTCCGTAATTTATTTTTATTGAATAACTTTTAATTATATGCAAATGTATGAGATGCAATACTTTTACAACTTTTCAAACTTGACGTACGTCAGGTTTTCGCCGAAAGGATTTACTGCTTTAGTTTGTTTGAAAATAAGATGAATACTACGCGATTCGCATTTGACAATCGTGAGGTAGAAATATCGCAAAATTAATTATGAAAAATTTTCCTTAATCAACGCGAGTTTCACTTGTAAAGATATTTCATTAAAATAAGTTAATCCATTATAGCGATGCAAAACCCATTATTTCCTATTTAATAAAAAGGTTTCCTTAAAGCGAATCCAATCTTTGATATAAAGCTGAAAACAGCACTTCGTCGTATCATGCTTTTAGTAACAGTAGAGAGGTTGTGAGTGAACAAAGTCGTTCGCTCGTTTTTCCCTCACGTATCTTTCGTTCAAGAGGGGGTGCTAGTATTTAAGTTAGGCTAAGTAGCAGTAGCAAGTAGACAGCGACAGACGGCAGGCAGTGGTCACCTCAGTTCAAATCATCTGATTTCACCTGAGATCCGGCAAGATTGCCATTGGCAATCTTTCTTTTCTTGTGATCGGAAAAAAAAAGTCATCAGAAAGTTAATACGGGCTACAAATGTAATTTTCTCGAATTGAACAAAGGGATTACAGGAAATAGAAAATGTATTGCAAAGAAAAGAAACACAGTACGAGTGTCACGTTGAGGTAAGGTTTCTTTTGAATTTTGTTAAATACACATTTGGATAAAAAGAATATGAAAAAAATGACGTGAGAATCGTGAATTCCTATGCACGGAAGGAGATAAGTAAGAGAGTGTAAGAAGTTGACCTATTTGACGCGGAAAGCAAGAAGTGGTCTTGTAGCTGAACTCTAGTGACCGGCGAGCGTACTCCGGCACTGGAAAGATCGTTACGAGGTTTTTCACTTTGTGATGTTTTAGGTTTTGTTACTTTTGAAGGCTTGAAGAGCATTTGTGGGTGAAAACGCTATTCAATTCTAACAAAAATAATGAGCGCCAATCTTTAGTTTTCCATCTGGACAGAACTTCTCAGAACTCAACCGCTCAAAAAGTAGACGTTGACCTTTACTTCCTATTCCACTCAAGAGAGCGAAATTAAGGCCATAATTTCGCAAGAAATTAAACATAAATAATTGTTTCAGTACACAAGGATAATCATAAAAGCGCCTTTTCATCAATAGTGAGTGGTAAGAAAATTGGTAAATAATTGCTTTTTAATTTCAAATAAAACAATCTTTTAAGTAATATTCTCTTACTATTGTGTGGTTTGTCAAAAAAGCCCTCACCTGCTACGTAAATATTTCATCCCATAAAATATTTTCCCCAAAAATTTCTATTAACTGTGTCCAACGTATATAAGTTAATGGTTTTGCACGGAAATTACAAACAAGTTTCTGAGGTTAAAACCGCAACACTATATATTTTATTACATTGATATTCAATTAAGGTCATGACAATCAATATTCTGGGCTTTTTACTCCATTGTGTTCACTGGTATAACGGCATATTAATTTCCTTTCATGTCTACGGCGAGTGTGAATATAAATCAACAAAGAACGCACACAATTTTAAACAAATTTAATATTAACCGTCCCTCTGCACATTTCCGAAAGTCAATCTTTTTTAAAATGTTCGCTTTCATGTACAAATTTATTATATTTTCGCTTTGTATATTTGTAAAAATGTTGGAATTAAAATTAATTCCTGTTCTAGACACTGTTTTTGGAGAATGTAAGTTACATGCTAAGAAATGTTTATACATTCCGAGACACATAAGAACATTCCGAGACACATAAGAACCTTATTATTTCAGCCTTTCTCTGTCCTTGCATTTATTAGGTGTTTGCAATAATTTTAATCAGCTACTTCTACGGGTAAAAATGATAAAGAAATGAAAAATACCAATGTGCATAACGGATGAATTCGATGGCTTTAATCAACGTATGCCGACATTAATCATGGAACCATGAATTGCAAGACTTATTGGCCAAAAACCCCGCACAGATTCCCGAAGTACTCTCGGACAGCTCAACACTTGACGAATCAACTGTTCCTAGACGTTTACATGCGATGGGAAAGATCTAAAAGAAGGTAAAACGGCTACCACGCAACTTCACAGAAAATGCCATTTTGGCCACTCGCCAGAGTTGTCCAGGATACACAGTTGCAGTTCGAAAGGGAAGTTCTGCCACACCCAGCTTACTCACCAGACATGGCGCGTCCTGATTACCACTTGTTCAGATCGGTTGCAGCATTGTTTAGCTGGCACACGGATCGCTGCCAATATAAGTTCTTTCGACATGATATCGCCTTGATGCCAAAAATATTGTAAAACGTTGTATAAAATGATGGAAACTATTTTGATTAAGATATATATTATCAGTTCACCAAATGGGTTTTGCAAGTGAAAAAGCGATCAAAATTTTTGCAAACACATTGCAACATTTTGCAACATTTAGACAAAAAACGCAGCTTTAGAACTACTATTTTATCCCATGTCAAAAATATTTTTTTTTTTCTCAAGCGCCTTTAATACATTTTTCATATTTTTTCAGTGGAGAGAACGCAAAACAACCATTGCGTTGAGTGCAACAACTTCACTTAATACTTACTACGTACCTACAATCCTATAACTTATTTATAATCATTACCTACTACTTACCTATAATCAATTCGAAACAACAGGCACATAATTCTGCTGCCGCTATAGCTTCGTAGAATAATGTTGGTACCAGGCCTTCTTCATTTTTGAAAAATTTGTTGGTTACACGTCTGGCGATTTGAGCTGCAACACAACAGCCCATCATAAACCCGGTACTAACACCCAATGATGTCATAGCCATATTGCGGGTACCTACGTCGTTGGAGAAATTACAAAAAAAAAAAAATTTGTAAAATTGCCTTAGAAATCTTCTTCCATATTAAATAATAGAGAAAAATCCTTTTTTTCAAATTATGTTAAACTTCTCTAAAGGCTATCAAGACCGAGAAAAATTCAAGTTATAGAATAGGATAATAGAATAGGTGGTGAACTTCTATTCATCTTGCACACAATAATTAAACCTTCAAATGTTTTATAGAATATTTGAACATATGTTAAAGTTTTTCCTATTCATTAGTAGGCATGTCCATTGTTCATTAGTAGGAACGCATTGTTGCTCTAAAGGTTTACCTATGTTTTCCGGTTTTTATTTTCTATAAAATTCAATTTGAAACGATTTTATCATATTTCCTTTACATTTACCCTATGGAAGGATAATTATGACTTTCTCGGAAATTGGTCTCCAAACTTCTTAATTCAAACAAATCTATTCTAGGTGAAGACGTGGCAAAGGTTATTGAAGTACCACAACTTTCATAATGTAATTATTAAAGGAATTTGTGGCGGTAAAGTGAGGTATCCTTACCTATTCAACCGGAACCATCCACGAATCGATTATATGCACTAAATAAAAGTAAACTAAATAAATTATGAATTAATTTACACATTAAAATATTGAGAATTTTATTAAATGTCTTTACTGTTTAATAAATTGCAATAAACGTAGTTCATTTACATTTTCATACAGATTTCGTATTTGATTTCCCAGAGTTTCTTCTTCTTATTGCTTTGCACTTTGCCACACTTCTTGTTTTTTCAGTTTAACAGAATCGTTTGAACAGATTATCTTTGTTAATAGAATAGTCTAAACGGGTTATCTTTCTTAACAGAATAGTCTAAACGGGTTATCTCACCCTATGGTGAATAGTCATAAAAACAAACAACCAGCTGTTAAATTTTATCTTTTATACTTCTTATAGCAACTCTGCGATTTTAAATGCAAAGACCATAGCAGCTGTTTACTAATTTGCCTTATATTTATAATATATTTATTTCTCTGCATAAGACAACATCGAAGAAAGAAAACGTTTAAGTGGTTTTTGTTTTTTTTTTTTATATAAAAATAAGAATAAAGTGAAAGTAAATTAAATCAAATTTTTACCTAAATAATAATTTATAGAGAAATTTTAATAAAAATAAATAAAAATCAAAGCAAAACATACGGTGAATGGCGTTTTAAAAATCTAATGGTATTACAACGTAATATAATAATAAAAAAAAGTCTTGCTGTTGCTTGGATTGGATAGGAAGAGAAAAACTTACTACATGAAAAGGCCAATTTACTTGCGTGGCGTTATGAAGTCATAGATAAAGAAAAAAAAAACAACCAAAACAAAAAAGAATTTAATAGATATATATATTAGAAAATACTTTTCAGTTTTTTACGAAATTTGATACTATATGCGACGAAAAGTTCATTAACTCATCTCTGCTTGTGGTTGCAACAAAAACGAAACAGTGCGTGCAGATGATTGATTTTTCTTATAATAACTTTTCCTGATAGTCAACTTTATTAACACTGTCATCACACTTATATACTTATATAGAAGAGTGCAGTGGAGGTGGTAAGCTAATAAATAACATGTTTTTTTTTTGTTTGCAAATATAAGAATGGAATGGCTCCAGATTGTCCCTCTCTTTTCATATATTATTACTAACTAACTAAGTACTATAAAGAGAATTTTTTGTTGTTTTTCTACTTTCTTATCGCATCTCTTAAGTGCACCTTAATGTTTATGTTTGTTTGCATCACCTTGATAAGTTGTTGTTGGTATTTAGCCTTTGCGAACACATTGCATATACTTTTTGTCTTTAATTCGTATGTGCGCTCTTTGCGATTTTTGATGATTCATTTGAAAAAATAAATATTACTAACATTTAACGTTTGATATCTTGATTTGTGTTATGCACATTATTCACATCATGTGTGTGTGCGCGCGCGTATACTATAGCTAACAAAGATTTTTTTTTTTGTTTTATAAGCTTTATTGTGTTCGTCAGACTAGTGTTGTTATGTTTATGTTTATGATAAATAAAAAACCATATTTATGACTTGTTTTTGTTTCGTTAAAAAGAAAAAGAAAGAAATTTTGTTTATTAAAATTGAAGCGAAGACATTTGTACTAAAGCATAACGGTATTATTGGTGTGATGAAAGGATTGCTAAATCTTAGCACTGCTACGCAAACATTAAATCAAAGTAAAACAAGTGTAATTATTAAAAAATTAATTATCTATTAATAAGAACTAAGTGAAAAACGAACGACAATTAATTTGCTTGTGCATGCACATCACTCTAAGGTAAAATTATTACTTATATATTTTTATTACTTACAAAGCATTTTCTGCTTTATGGGCAATAAAAGAACTCTTTATAGGTAGCCACTGTTTATAGATTAACCACTTCGAAGCAAGTTTGCTATGAAATCGTAGTTTCGCGTTAATCTGCAGACTGAGATTTGTTTCATCGCAACTCCAAAAAACCCTGTTGAATATTTGTACTCAATTTTAATATTCTAAATCGTTAAGATTTCAATTATTGATACGGAGCGAAGTAACATCACGTCTGTACTACCAAAAATTTTATTTACATTTATTTATATATTGTTTGTGGTGGTTACTAGGGGAACTTTGGAACTATGTTTTTTAAATATGTTATTCCGAACATTTTGAGCCTATTTTTTTTCTTTATTTTCCAGTTTCCATTATAGGAAACTCTAAATTAGACCTTCTCTCCACATAAGGACTCACTTTTCATGATAACCAATATATATCTAAAAAATAGCTCTATGTAATCCAAATTCCCTATCGTCCCTGTTACCCTTTGCCTGAAGAGCTTATTGGGAAATCTTATATGGAGTGGATATGGTACAAGAAATAGATATATATGAGTCAAACCACGTAAGTGTACTAAATTTTATTAAAATAACTCAAATATTGCGAATGTAAATGGAACACAAAAGTGCACGGGATGAACGGACACGCTCAGGTCAATTCAGCAAATGATTCAGAATTGGTGTAATAAAAGGTGGGTCTATCTCAAGGCCTTTTGATTGTTACTTTTAAGCTTAATATAGCCTGCACCCTGTAGAAGTGATCTAGGGCCTAACGATATTTTACCAATCATAGACATGCTAATGGGGGCTAATCTTATTTATTCTGAAAGAAGAAAAATTTGAATCGAATTTTAGTTTTAAAAACGAATTTTGATGTGCTTACCTTTTCGTTTAAATTCATCGCAATTGCACCGTCTTTAAATTATCTCAATTTTCCTTGCGAATTAGAAAACGTCTCACACAAACAAGAACAGTTTACGTCCTGTCTGAACTTGCTACTAATCAGATACGTAACATTTTATAACAATTTTCTAGACTCTCATTATTCCCTTTTAGATTTTCTTATTTGACAACAAGTAAGAGCGTTATAATCGGCCAAAGTTGACTGTTAGATGCTCTACACCGCTTCCTCCAATAAAATTACTTAATCGTTTCGGTAATAATACATCAAAAGTCGCTCATTATTTTTATACAAAGGCACACATTTCATGAACGCCCGCATATTTGTATGCAAAAAAAAGACATATGTGATTCAAAGTTAGTAAGGTTGATTTCTATGTCAATTTATCACTGCAAACTAATTTTTTAATGATATATTGAAAATTATACTTTTTTATACCCACCAATATAAGATGGAAGTATACCCATTTTTTTTTTTACTTAATATATGTAACATTCAAAAGGAAGCTTCAGAGACCCTATAAAGTATATATATTTTTGATCAGTGTGAAATTCTGAGTTAATCTAGTCATGTCTGTCCGCCCGTGCGTCTGTGTGGTGTGTGTTGTTTGCACTCTCCTGGTCGCAAAAATGAAGCTATCGACTTCAAATTTGTTAGAAACATTGGAAGTTTCTGCACACAGGCAATGGGCCAAATTAGTCGGAGCAGAAGCGCACAGTGGAGCGTAAACTGAACGCAATTCCGTTTTTTTTAACATATACTTTACGATGCAATCTACTCTGTACGTGGAAAAATGGAAAACTACCGCCATGCCCACACAAAGTTACAAGTGAATAAAATTTTGCTTTTTCACTTTTTTGATGTTTTCTGCTTATTTATCATAAGGCAAGCAAGACCGATTGTTTAAAGCTATTTTATACACTCCTTAAATGAAGATATATTACCTGCCTAAAAATGGATTAATTCTAACATAAAAATGGTAGACACCGCGATTAATTTTTTCTTAATAATACCAGCGATATGGGTATCAAATAAAAGAACTTGGAGAATAGAATGCAAAAAGACGGGTATGCGAGATTCATCTCCCTTCGAATATAACTTATTTACTTGTTACTATATACAAAGATTCAGTAGTAGGAAGGGTTAAATTAGGCAAGATGCAAAAAATTGCCTCAGCCGGTGTAAAGTGTTCATATCAATTTAGAAGGACAAAATGCTATTACAGAGCGAGTTTTATCGAGAAATTTCGAAAATTGCAATTTCTTTGCATATAACATCTTTTTAAAATAGCTCGTTATATGGAAAGCGATTGAAAAAGTGCACCGATTCAAATTGCGTTCAATAGCGTTCGTCCTCGGGTCAAAGCACGTCAGTGTACCAAACTTCATCAAAATATCTCAAAAAATTGCGACTTACAGCTTGAACGCAAATTTAGGAGGGCAGACATCAGACGGACAGGCAGACAGACAGACACGCTTAAGCATAATAAAAAGTTTGTCTATCTTAAGCCTTTCTGCGTGCTGCACACGTCCGTACAAACTTATATATATATTACTTGCTTACTGAAAGTGTGAACGATATTGATTGACCTTAACGGAGAAATGACTAGTCAAACAAAGCTTAGTTTCTTTCTGTTATTATCTTGTTTCGTTATTAGCTCTCCTCTTACCCGCAGAGATATTTCCATGTTCTGTAGACGGATGAATAATATAACTGATAAGTTCAAGAACATGCACGAGTAAGAAAGAATTCAATTTCACGATTCGTGAACTGTAAACATCTTTAAGAGAAATGAAAAGCTCTTGATCATTATCTAAATGTCTTAACTTATCACATATTATTCCACCTACATCTTTTTAAGGAATTTACTGTTAGTTACTGCAGTGCGAAGCGGTTATTATTATAAATTTGTTGAATTGAAAATCATTTTATTTCGTGGTTTTTATAAAATTTCCATTAATGATATTTACTTAATACTCGCTGTGAATGGTGAATGGAAAATTACTTCAAATGCTTTACAAAGACCTTTTTGTTTTTTTTTTTTCTTTTTACTCTCGTGACCCAAATTGATAAAAATGGTAATAGAAATTTGTTTTCATGACGTTAATATGACTGAACAACTCATAATAAGTAACTTGAATTTAGCTGCGATTAATTATAATCAGTGCAATGACAATGAATTGTAGAATAATTGAATCAATATTGTCTGTCAAACTTTATCTACGATAAAGCAATAGGTTCCGGTAGTTAATATAGTTGTCTGTTGAACAGTTTGTGTACATGGCAGCATCCGGCGGTAGTATGAACGCCATAGGCCAGTGATGCTTCATCTTCTTTTACTTAAAGATGTGTCGCAAAAGTAGTGCTGATCATCTTATGCCTTGTGCGTGGCTCATAATGCGTAATGTAAAGTCAGTTGAACACATAGCTTGCAAGCGTTGCGAAAAGAAAAGTTAGCCTTCGTTTACATAAACGTTAAGTGCAAGTGGCTTTCAAAGTGATTTTGAAAGCAAAACAAGGAAGAAAAAGAAAGAAGTTCAATTATACCCTACACCATTTGTGGTACAACGTATATTAAGTTAGTGTGGACGTGCGTAACACGCGGAAGGATTTAAGATAGATCCGCCTTATATTACACCGATCGATTCAGAATCATAAGCTGAATAGATCTAAGCCTGTTTGTCCGTCTGTCCGTCTCATATCTGTTTACGTAAATTTGTGCTGAAGCTACAGTTCGCAATTTTTGAGATATTTTAACGAAATTTGGTACAGTGACGTGTTTTGACCCAAGGGCGAACGCTATTGAAAATAGTTCAGATCGCTCCACTTCTTCGACCATTTCCATATAAGGCTCTACTTTCAAAAGACGTTATACAGAAAAAATTTGCAATTTTCAAAATTTCTCGACAAGGTAGCAGTAATTCGGCAATGAAAACTTTTGACCGGCTGGAGTAATTTTTGAAACTCCTCTCTCAAATAACGAAAAGTGAAATTCATGCGACAAAAAAGTATAATTTTCAATGCCTCACCATAATAAGTATATCGCAAAACTAATTTAACATAAAAACCTTAAGTGTACAAATACAAACCATCTCGGCCTATTTTTTGTATGCTACCCTAATAAAGATTTTCGCGAAAATTAATGCTTAGTAGCGCAGATGAATCTAAATTCTCCCACAATAGTAATTTCATACAAATGTAAGAATTGTGTTGGACAATGTGGGTATGGTCGGCCTTGCCTGGCCTGACTATAATGTTCTTGTTTTATTTTATTTTGCAAAAATTTATTTTAATTTTTTCTTCCTTTATGTTCCCTGGTGTTATTGTCATAATGAAATATTTTCAACAGCCATAGAATGAAATATTAACCATATGGTCATGTTTTGTTTCTACGATAATACAACACTGCTTTGCTTGCCAAGATGCGCGCACGCAGAAGTTTTGAAAAGTTTTGAAAATTTTGCTTTCACGCACAACGCAAGGCAAGTTATATA
The DNA here is from genome assembly GCA_000688715.1 of Glossina pallidipes. NCBI lineage: Eukaryota > Metazoa > Arthropoda > Insecta > Diptera > Glossinidae > Glossina > Glossina pallidipes. Next base: position 68,203 of record KK500191.1, on the reverse strand, counting down.
CTATCATCTATTTATCAACTTTTGTATTGCTCTATTTATCTATCTATGTATGGCTAAATACACGCAATCAATTTCGCATAACGGGGGATACGACTTCAATTTAATCATGTCAATGCATCGAGCCATCTGCCACTTTTAGTTGATAGTTCTACAGCGAAATGCCTATCGAGACTAACTAAACATCCTGAACTCGGCCAACTGCGAGTAGCGATTAACTAACACGATTAGCATTTTTTATAATTCTTAGTCTCGCGTGCACGCTTTAAATATTTTATTTACCCTTATATCTAGATATATCTATATATTTAACCTCTGTATTTCATTTCGTTATTTTCCAGTTTCGTAGTTCATCGCAAATGCTTTAAATTCTACAAAACATTTTAAATAGCTAAACAAACGAGCTCAGCACCATGGAAACAATACTTAATTTAAGTAGAACTGATGATGATAGTTATGTATGCAAAACTTTAGATAAACGTTCTTTATTTATAAGTGCCTATAATGGCATACCTGGGACTTTGTTACTTAACGTTGTCGCTTGGTTTCTATTAGTCGGATTATTTACTGTGCTTCGTCATCAGGCCGGTGACTACGGTCGCTTAAGACTTGTCAACAGTAATGGTAATCGTAAACGTTGGACTGAAATTTTCTATTCGCGTGGTGCTGTCAATTTAGAATTACCCCATTCATCTAAGCATGCTAATCAACAAACGCAGGAACGTAATACATCCGTATTTTCAAAAGCCACAACCGCAAATGGTAACCTAGAAGAGGGCAGAAGTAATATTTCTTCACAGAATGGTGCGGACTTAACACCATTGCCAGCAACAGAACATGATGGCATATTCTTGTGGATTATCGTAACTTTGAAATTACGCAAAGAAGAAATTATTTCTCATTCTGGACCTGATGCTGTTTACTATTTGTCTTTTCAAAAGCATCTTATGGTGGTTATGGGAATTATTACGCTGGTCTCACTTTTTGTTATATTACCGGTGAATTTCTGGAATGGCCCAACAAGTGATGAATACGATATAAATGCTTTTGCACGTACCACCATGGCTAACCTAACACCCGACTCACCTTGGCTATGGGTTCACGTCATGATCACCATTAGTTATGTGCCTTTAATTGTATTGATTATGCGTCGTTCATCGGGTCGAAATGCTTCTAAGAAAGCTGCATCACGTACCATTATGATAACAAATATTTCACCTAGCGATCGTAATAAAACTGTTGTACGCAATTATATCCATGAATTATTCCCAGGTGTAACAATTGAAAATGTAGAAATTGCTTATAATATATCAAAGCTCCACGTTCGCAACGCAGAATATGAACGCTATGTAGATGCTCGGAAATACTGTGAACATCATCGAGAAAGAGATACATTAATGGTAAAAATATCTTACATTCTCCTTTATGTAAAATTAATTAATTTGTGCTCTACCTTCTAGATACGTCCCGAATTTTGGTCTTGCAAGAAGGAGAATGCTTATGAATATTATCAACGCAAAGAGCATGCATTAAGAAATGAAATAGAACGTTTGAGAGCCGCCGCATGTAACGAGCCTTTGGGCATCGCTTTCCTGACCGCTTCTACTGTTCAAGAGGCGCAAGATATTGTGGCTCATTTCAATCCTGGTACCTATCGTCAATGGACTCTTGAATTTGCTCCTTCAATGGACGATTTATTTTGGGAAAATCTCAACGTTAATCCTGGTCATTGGATGCTTAAGTGGGCCATTGTCAATTTATTATTATTCATGACGCTCTTCTTTCTTACTACTCCAGCTATGATAGTGAATCTCATAGATAGTATTGCAGTTGCTAAAGATAATATTCCTACTTTATCGCCTTTGATTTCGGAATTTTTGCCTACTTTGATGCTGTGGACCTTGTCGATATTGATGCCCGTCATGGTGGCCTTCTCTGATAAATGGATGAGTCATTATACCCGTTCTAAGCAGAACTACTCGATAATGACGAAGTGTTTCGGTTACTTGCTGTTTATGATTCTGATTTTACCATCTTTGGGTTTAAGTTCGGCTCAGGCTTTGCTAGAATGGAGTGTGAGTAACGACACATTGCGTTGGCAATGCATCTTCTTACCAGATCGCGGCTCGTTTTATGTTAATTACATTATAACTGCGGCTTTCATTGGTACTTCTTTGGAATTGTTACGTTTTCCTGAATTAATTGTATACATGTGGATGTTGGTTACAGCCAAAACTAAAGCGGAAACACCCTCCATTCGTAAATATATACTAATCGAATTTCCCTTCGGAATTCATTACGCGTGGACTACTTTGGTATTCACAATATCCGTTGTCTATAGTGTATTTTGTCCAATAATTATGCCCTTTGCTATGATTTACATATGTTTCAAACATTTTGTGGATCGTTATAATTTATACTTTGCTTATGGGCCATCGAATATGCTATCGCGTAATGGTGGTAAAATACATTCCACCGCCGTAACAATGACCAAATTCTCGGTTGTATTGTTGCTGCTAATAATGGCAATGATATCGGCCATCAGAGGTGCGGGCTTAACGAGGGCTGTAGTACTTGTAGCAGCATTAATAATTACGTTAACTCTTTTTACATTTATGTCCCCGATAAAACGTTGCACGCAAGCACGACGTCCTAGTATAGTTGAAATGGCTGGACCAGCGCCAGTATACATTCCCAATGTGCTTGTACCTCGCGCTGTGAGCTCCACGCTAAGCAGCGACTTTCCTAGTGCAGGTGCCGCATCCGGTATTTACAGTGGCTATGGCTCGGATAGTGTATCCGATTTTGATATTAGCTCGCAATGCAGCGCGAATAACATAGAAGCATAAAGATTATAACTCCCATATGCAACAGTTGTATACATCTGCCTATTTTACTCGTTTATTTTCCGTATTATTACACAGAAATTGTGGTGATTATCTCTCATTCTATTTTGTTTTTATTATTTATGGAATATTGTCTACAAGACACCTTTTTTTTTTCTTTTTTTTTTTTTTATTAATCTAAAAAATAATTTCGCAAGTTTATTGTTAATTGTAAAGTATCATACGATTATGTAAATACTATTTTTAATGCCTTAAGCTTTTTTTTTTTTTTTAATATTAAAAAATTGGATACATTTGGCCTCTTGAAATGTCAGGCCAACACAATCAGCTTTATTGATAATATATAAATATTGATTTATATAATTTTGCTATGCGAACCAAAATAGTTCTATTCATTTCCATTCGATCTGTAGGAACTGTTGGTGATGCACTTTTTGCTTAGTCATTATCGGGAAGATAAGATGACACGGTGGACAATCACTGTCCAAAGTTCCAGAAAAAGTGAGAGCAAGCTTAGGCTCTTTCAAAGTTATATAAACCAAGTAAGAAAATTGTATTCGGTCGTGACCGAATCTTTTATACCCATCGCCGTTATCCTAAAAAAGGCAAAAAAAGTAAACAAACTAAATTTTCATGCTCTATAATATGGCGTGGAGATGACCGATTTTTCCTACTCTCAAAATAAAAGTCTTTGTCGCATAGGGCTGCGGGCGTTGTAGACATGTCCTTAGTAAAGTTTCAAGTCACTTCCAAATTCTTTTGCAAACTTCTAGACGATATATACAGTTTCGCTAACAGGAGAATGTTACCACAAATGCTACACAGTTGCGCAGGGCGAAATATGGACAGACGGACATGCTTAGGGGCATTGCGAATTTAAAACTGGCCAAGAATTTATATACTTTATGGTATATAAAGTTTACGTGGTATTGCAGGCGTGCTCCTCGACCTGTGGCAAGAATTGTTGCTGCCAAATTCCTAGTCGTTAGCTTCATATTTGCGGCCATAGAAATGTTTATACAACACACATTACACAGACGAACAGACGAATATGTTTAAGTCGATTCAGAATTTGATGCTGGTCAAAAATATATATACTTTACGGAGTCTCTGATGCGTCCTTCTGGGCGTTGCAAACGTTTTAACAAAATGAATATATCGCTCATCCTTCGATAATGAGAGTAATAATGAGAGTAATAATGTAAGACGATTTTTAAAATGTTTTCAGAACGAAAACGATGTCGTTATAAAGAAAGTAAAATGGACAGCAAAAGTTTTTTAGTACATGGTTTAGTTTAGCTAGTATCGATTTCTGTACATTGCCCCCACATGGACGCAGATTGCTTATAAGCGTATCTCGAAGGAAGCGAACTTGTTAAAAATTCCAGAACAATTTTTTTCCGCCTTTTCCTATTTTCGCCTTTTCATATCCATCATCGACGAAGTGATAAATGATAAAACTTATCTTTTCTCTTGACGTGTCAAAAACCCATAATCTATTTACGACACCAATGCCTGTATTAAACCCATCAAAACTAATGATAATTTAGGTTTTTCCCTAATTTGATAAGAATATATGTATATATATATATAGAAGAATGATTTCCTCTCGTCAGAGTGTTTGCAACACTCAGAGGGAAACTTCAGGGATCCCGTATAATATATATACCGTGATATATATAATCGTGATCAGCATCAAATTCTCAATCGATTTAAGCATGTCCATCTGCCCATCTGCCAAAAAGGAAGATGTCGGCCTCCGATTTGACCACAAACATTGAAAGTGTTTGCGCAAAGGTTCGACTTCAAGAAAACGTCCACGGTACAACGTAAACTAGCAAGAAAAAAGGCGATATTTTGCTCCTTACTCTTAAACTGCAGCAATAAATATTTGCATATTCTATCTTAATATAAAGGTAATGGGTATAAAATATTCGGCTATAGTTTAGTTTTAGCATTTTTCTTGCTTGCTTGGTCAAGTGATACTAAGTTCGCAAAGTAATTCCATTAATCTTTTTTAATTTTATGAAAAAGTAACGTATCTTCTAATTAAAAATCTATCCCATATTGCGCTCATACTCTAACGTTACTCCCTTGATTGATCTAAAGCCTGTTTATACTTTATAAACAGAATCGCTTGCTTATTTGCACTTGCCGAGAGGAAATGAGCAAAGCATTGCTGTGCTTCTGATTCTTAGAAAGCAACTTCATCGTATACAGCCTGTGCAGCTTTATCGCTTTTTTCAAAACGATATTGTAAAACATGGGGAATTTTTCCAGCATTTAGGCTCATTTTTAAAAGATTGAATTAGGAAATGTCACAATACTCTTCTTTTTTTTTTTACTTATTTATTTTTGAATATCTTGGATCCAACTTTCAGACGCGCTATAGAATGAGTTGACAGAGTTACGTGAGTTATGCGACAATTTCAATTTAATTTATTTGGCTAAAGAAAGCCATGAACTTTTTTTCTTCACTCAATATTTAATAGAAATATTTCTCCTCCTGTTAGTTTTAGCAATATTTGTAAATAAATTTCCGAATTTGATTTTTCAATAAAAAAAAACTTTGCCTACAATGAATTCTAAAAGGAATTGCATTTAATTAAGTTTTCTTTTAATTTATATAAGTCTTGAGAAATAAAAACATTCACGTAATCTCATTAGTTTATAACTGGAAAACGGAGTCTTCTAGAAAACAAGCATATTCATAATATTTGCTTTAATCTGATCTAATTGCGTCTACATAGATTAGTGTTCAGTATATCGTATATCATCAATATATTTTTTCATAAATCTTACAATACCAAGTCTTAGTAAAGCCCTAATTGAGACGGCCAGAATGTTTTAATTCAATTCTTCTTCTATTCTCTTTGTTTTCCAACAAGCACTGTCAATATGTATGGGAAGTACAGTTTCATCACGTGCTCAGTTTATCATACATCTGAAATATACTTTTTTCGTAAGACGAAGGTGACAGGTCTCATTAAAACCATAATTAAAAAAATCCTTAGGTGTTTCATTAAATCTACTCTCACTAATTTTCGACAATAATTGTCTGTATCATATATATAGAGTTGTGTTTATCATATACCTGAAATAGGTGAATAGGTGAACTAGGTGTTTGCAAAAATTTTAATCAGCGACTTTTACAGCTAAAAATGAAAAAGAAATGGGAAATACCAGTGTACATAACGGTTGAATTCGATGGTTTTAACCAGCGTATGCCGACATTAATCATGGAACCCTCAAGATAGCATTTTCGACATTCATTTTTCTTATTGTTCGATTTGAAAATATCTGTTGTCGAAACCCATTAAGCACGTTCAAAAGCTTATGGTGACGGTGCTACATCATTTTCCAGATATGGGTTTTATCTTCTATGGTTTAAGTAGCAATGATTTTGATGTCAATGACAAAAAACAGCTTGGAGGAGCAAAAAACTTTCAAGGACCATGAGTTGCAAGACTTATTAGCCAAAAACCCAGCACAGATTCGCGAAGAACTGTCGGACAGCTCAGCACTTGACGAATCAACTGTTCCTAGCCATTTTCATTCGATGAGAAAGGTCTAAAAGAAGGGAAAACGGCTACCACGCAACTTCACAGAAAATTCCATTTTGGCCACTCGCTCCCACAGTTGTCCAGGATATGCTGTTGCAGCTCGAATAGGAAATTCTGCAATACCCAACTTACTCGGCAGACATGTCGCCTCCTGATTACCAGTTGCTCAGATCCGTGCAGCATGGCTTAACTGACACGCGGGTCCGCGAAGTTGAAGAAATGCGAAAATGGGTTGGTACCAAACCAATATAAGTTCTTGCCTTGTTGTCAAAAATATTGTGGAATGTTGCATAAAATTTTGGAAATTATTTCGATTAACATACATTGTAACAATTTTTCTCAAGTAAAAAAATGATCAAAACTCTTGCAACCACCTAATGCGTCTTACATAGGACCAAGGTGACAAGTTTTATTAAAACCATAATTTAAAAATGTTTAACTTTTTAATTCAATCCATTCTCACTGCTTATCGATAAGAATTGTCAGTGTTTATGAGATGTACATGTAATTGAAACGCAATTAAATTTCAAGCGACGGTAACCCTAATAAATGGTCAAATCTCAAAGTGCGATAAAAACAAAAGGGAAAATAATTTTAACGACCAAAACAGAATGCAACATTACTTTAGTAGAACTTACTTGAAATGATATCGAACGAGCAGTAACCTAATAGTATTTGTATCAATTATTTAGGGTGACGATACAGTATATTTCTTTTTAATAGTCGTTACTACGTTTTAGTTTAGTTCTTTAATTGTTTCCAGTTAAAATATACATATATATATATATATATACATATATTTATAAATAAACTCGATTGATAACTCTATAGTTTGATATGTGATTAGAAGAACTGGAAAAATTTGTCATAAGAATTAAGTAAAAAAAAAAAAATTCAATTTTCTTTTGGTTGTTTTGTGTTTGATACCGAAAATCAATTTAAAAATATAAATAGTAAAAATTGTAAAAAAGAGAAACAAAATTTTATTGAATTACAAACGAACAAACAAAGAAAACGAAAAGAATTTGCAAAAATATAAAATAAAATATAAAAAAAAGAAAAAGGTACTTTTATAAATACAGCATCGTTAGTAAAGGGAAACAAAGTACCGACCGCATAATGACAATCGAAAATGAAATAATTGTTTGTCAAAGTACTACGACGAGTACTACATCAGAACTTGCTGCTGCTATGGATATAGAGGTAAGCAAAATAAGATTCAAGACGTCTGTCCAATAGCTAAATAAACAAAAGAAGGAAATTTTATAGAGAAAAAACAAAAAAAAAAAAAAAAAATAGTATAAGACGGAATTACTTTGACAGTTGTAATGACATGAATGAAAAAATCAAAAATAGAATAAATCCAAATAATTTTTAGTGCGAATAACCTGCACTTTCGATTAGTCGTTTGGGTAAATATCAAAATTTTTTTGCTGATTTTGCCAAATGTCATCATAAATACATCCGCTGCTTACAGAGCTGCGTCACCAGTTCATCGTATATTCTAAATTTAAAGCACAGAAAAAACAAGGCAAGAAACTTAGTGTATTAGCAAGAGTAAGTGGAATTTTATTATTGAAGGAAACTAAACAACAAACATTATGTGTAAATGACTTGAAATTAGATAAACTTGTTTTTCGTATGGTTTTAATGGCCAACCATTAGCACGCACTGAGTTGAATTTCACAACGGAAACTTTTGTACCTCATTTGGGCAATATTTGATTTATATAACAAACTGCAACGTGGCGCGAAAACATTCAAGTAGAACATCGTTTCATTTATCTACAATCCTTTCGGGACTAACATTTTAATAGCAGGACACCTTAATTCAAGATAAGTCCTGATGATTTTTAAGAGATACAAATTTTCAGGTTTTCAACACAAACAATTTATGCTGAAAAACCATTTCTAACAAGACTGCCTGGGAAATTCGGTCAGCACGTAAAAAATGTGCGGGGAATATATTATCGTCCAAATCAAACGAATGACAGAACGGACTCAAAAGCAATGACGCCAGGATAGTCGGAAAATGTTTGAAAACATATTTCAGTTGTTAATTGTGGACCATAAGCCAGAAGGGGAAACGACTCTCTTACAAAGGCATTATTGATTAGATCCGCCCATACAAACTCACAAAATGGAATAATCATGTTTTGAAATGAGCCGGTGATGAACTGTATTTGGCAGCTTCTTAGCGCTGTGAGTGCACCTAAAGTTTCTTAAAACAAGTAATCGATGAAAGCGAAATATGCTGCTATTAAACTGGAGCAGAATACAATGCTTTTCCAGTAAAGCAAAGATGGGATACAGCTGGACCGATCAATGGCAATATAGGGTCCGGTGTAGTTTTCAACTAGTTGTACACTTTATCCAAGTATAATTAATTAATTAGTAGATCTTTGGTTTTGGACTTTCTTCGTCTTTTTGATCACGAATTTTCCTTCCTTCCTTCCCAATAACTTTGAAAACTGGAAATCGAGTTATTTCAATTTGTTAAACATTTTTCTTTTTTGCTTACTTATTTTCAGGACCATAAAATCAAGAGTTTTTGGCTTTTTAAATGGTTATTCAATTGGACATCTAGTTCATCCGTAATGCTGAGAGCTGTTGAAAAGAAAATACTCGCTTTTCTTAAAACGCCTTATCGAGGCTTCTTTGTGGACGTGGGCCCCGCAATCGGCGAAGCGGATAAAGTATGGACTCTAAGCTTAAATACAGATTCACGTGAAGTACCGGTTGTAATGTTGCATGGGTTGGGTGCAGGCGTGGCTTTATGGGTTTTGAATTTGGATGCGTTATCCAAAGATCGGCCGGTATACGCCATCGACATTTTGGGATTTGGTCGTAGTTCGCGTCCAAAATTTTCTAACGATGCTCTTACATGTGAAAAACAATTTGTTAAATCCGTGGAGGAATGGCGTCGCGAAATGAACATAAGTAATATGATATTGTTAGGTCATTCGATGGGTGGTTTTATAGCCTCCAGTTATGCTCTGACTTATCCGGATCGCGTAAAACATTTGATATTGGCAGATCCATGGGGATTTCCCGAAAAACCTCCGGAAGCTTTAACAAGTAAACAAATACCGTTTTGGGTGCGTGCCATAGCGTATGCACTGACACCACTCAATCCTTTATGGGCGTTAAGGGCAGCGGGTCCTTTTGGCCAATGGGTGATACAAAAGACGCGGCCAGATATTATGCGTAAATTCGCTGCAGCCATTAATGAGGATCCAAATCTTTTGTCTCAGTACATACATCAATGCAATGCACAAACGCCTACGGGTGAATCAGCTTTTCACAATATGATGGAATCCTTTGGCTGGGCCAAACATCCAATGATACATCGTATTAAAGACGTTCGCCAAGATATACCCATTACATTTATTTATGGTTCACGGTCCTGGATAGACTCTTCCTCAGGTGAAAAAATCAAATCTCAACGTAACGGATCCGTTGTTAATATTAAGATAGTTTCGGGCGCTGGCCATCATGTTTATGCAGATAAACCGGACGTTTTTAATCGTTATGTTAATGAAACTTGCAATTTATATAAAACTCGACCGACTACCCAACTTATAAGGGAATCTACAGAGTCAGATGACGAACACGAATTGAATTTATCATCGCCAACAGTCAAGAATAACGAAGAAGATACCGAACCTGAATCAGTAGCAAATCTTGAAGGGCCTATACCGACTAGAAAATAGTTTTTAATTGTATTTAGTAATAAAAGCATTGCACTTACGTCGCAATAACCCGCCTCCTCACTCTGCACACATTCAAATGTGAGTTTGTTAAATTAGCAAATATTTTTAGAGTTTTTAGTCTGTTCTCTTTATTAGTAGTTTTTAATTATAAATGCGAGTACCTTTATTAATATGATAGCGAAATGTGGGCAAAGGAACGAAACGTCGTCCATCGGCAAAAAAGAAAGCAATTCGAAAAAAAAAAAAAAGGAACCTTTGATAAAAATTCCAAAGTTATTAAGTTAATCTAATGAAGAACTTAATATTGCACTGAATATTGATTAGGAAAAATAATTTACGATATCTTACTATTCGGGGCAAAAGGGCGCGTTTTTATCGTTTCTTTTTTCCTTTTTTTTTTCTTTCTTGTATATAAATTACGGTTACCAGATATTATCTATATCATTAGTGAATTAATATTTTTGTAATTTTATTATTTTATATTAAATAAAATTATTATTGATTTCTAACACCTCACACACAAATACAAGTAAAGATAATAAAAAAGAAATCTTTCATTTTCGATTGCAACACGCAGAAGGACTTGAGACAGACTCGCCTTTTATTGTACCGATCAATTCAGAATCACATTCTGAATAGGTTTAAGCCTGTCTGTCTACCTGTCTCTGCTGTCTTCCCGTTCTGAACATAGCAGGTCGCATTTGTTGGAATATTTTGATAAAGTTTGGTCACTGACGTTTTTTGGCTCAAGCACGGACGCTTGTTCATGTATGCTATACTGTGGGTGATGTATAAACGACTTTAGGGTACTTAATCGTGGACCGTGTCACATTATAGTGTTTTTATGACTTATTAACGCATTTCATTGTCTTCGTGTCAGTTGTAGTACTTTTTATACCCAACATCACTTATGGTGCTAGTGTATATTAAATCTGCGCGGATGTATGCAACACCTATCTTTCATTATTCCGATCCATTCAGAATCATTTCCTGCGTCAATCTAAACTTGTCTCTCCTTCTTATTTTCTTGTGTTCAATCTATTGGCCGGAAGTTCGGAGATACTTTGATGACATTTGCTACACTGACGTGTTTCGGCCTAAGAACGAACGCTATTGAAAACGCTTCGAATCGGACCACCTTTTCAACCACTTCCCAAATAACACCTTATTTTGGAGCTCGATATATGAATAACAGTAGGAGTGTAGGGTGCCATTTAAGAGTCAACTGCGTCCCATTATAGTGTGTTTACTTGTTTTATATTTTTTCTACGATTCATTATCGAATTTATTTGAGTCATGTCAGTTGCACGAGTTTTCGGTTATTAAAACCAAGTAAGAACGTTATGGCCGGGCGAAGTCCACCATTATATACCCTACACCGCTTCGCCTAACAGATTTATTCGCTGTACAAAACGGGCAGGTTGTTTTCATGCAAAGCTATAATTTTCGTAAAAACCCGCATATTGGAAGATTAGATTTTCCCTCCATATAAGAGTTCGCTTTTGGTGATAGCGCCTTTATAAGTGCGAATCCAAAAAAATAGATCTATCTGATCCAAATTCTCTACCGTTAATATTTTTTTGCCGAAACGCTCTTATGCATTATTAAGACATGGCGATATATCTTATATGGAGTGGGGGAAAACGTAGACCCATGTGGTTCAAAATAGGTCCACTTAATTATTTTATTTAATTACTATCATGAGCAAATTTTCATCGCAAAAAAAGTTATCCATTAGGCTTCTTTGTCATGTAAGCATTTACGTTCCATAAGAATTTTTATATGCGGTGGTATTCAAAAAATAGATCGTTTAACCTATATATTAAGATGCATTAAGTTAATCTTTCGAATTTCTACAGCTTTCTTCCTATTGGTAAGTGCTTACGCCCGTTTTAAAAGCTGCTCTGCGGAGCTCAATACAAAAAAAAAGTGTGGCTTTTCAAAACTCTCTTTTTGCAAACTTTCGTAAATTTGACAATTCTATGAATGAAATAAAGAAATGGCTCTGAATAGTAGAGCTGTTCGCGCGTTAGTTGGTCACAAAAGTTGCAGCCAAAGAAACACTTGAAACGATTTGACAAAAACAATGTATTCATAAAAATTTCTACTTCGCTTTCAAAGTAGTCTTGATCGTTGGCATGGAAAAGTTCGTACCCGGTAAAGAGTAGAACGCATCTTAAGTTCTAAGCGAGATCTCAGTGCAATCTTATCAATGTCTGCGCCGCTTTCTAAACGCACTTCCAAGATTCCGGTTTCTTTATTTACTACGTATGCGCCTAGCAAACAGATTTTAATCTTCGGAGTTATTAATGCTTTTAAAAAAACTTGTGCCTTATACTGAAATATTATAAAGAGAGAGGAGGGAAGGATTCTCATCCTTCAGTAGACGTGACATCAGTGATTTCTAATAAGGTTATAGGTGGTCTATGTGATTTGAACGACGCAATATTAATGCAATGTCGTGTTTTCGCACGATTTTTTTTACACGATTCACCAATACAAACAAACACACTTTTTTTACACGAATTTTTTGTGCTAACACGTGTCCCAAGAAAATGTTTTCTTTTTAATTCTATCTTTGACATTGTGTTACACTAATTTCCGCATACAGGAACAAAATACAATTGGGGGAGCAGCGTGATGTGAAGAAGGTTGGTTTACGCCCACAAACACAGATGCACAGTAACTTAGTCTACTATGGGAAATTAGCGAATTTTTCGATTACTTTTCTCTATATCTCGTTGTACTTCAAGATGAAGACAGCATGTCGTTATTCAGTGGTCCGTTTGTAGAATGCGAGAAATAATTTTAATAAATTTCGTATAGTTGATGTTCAAACTAAAGTTTTTTTAAATCGACGGCGAAATTTCCAGTATAGTTTGTATTGACAATAATTTTTTATTATGAAAGAAGGTAATATTGTGTTAAATTTTCGGTTTAGAAAAGTTATGTAAAGAAAGAGTTTCAAAAAATGTAATATGGATTTAATTATTACTTTTTTTGCACGGTTGTTTGGGAAAATATTTAAACGACGATGTTTACACGACTTTTTCAAGTGGTCGAATGTATTTCCAGTTTAGCTATTTGTCGGACATATTTTTTGACATGATTTTTTTTGCACGGTTTTCTACAAAATCTATTTACCAGGTAAAAAAAGGGATTGAAAATCATGTCAGAAAGGGTCGTTCATCTTTTACGAGACCACCTAACCAGTTTAGATTTTCTCTTCCACATAAAACTATTCAGTGATTTCCTCAGTTAAAAATCACAAAAAAAAAATAAATCATTTATCTTTGGCATTTTTTTTTTATTTTACTGTTATTATTATTAATATATAAATATGTTTTGGAAATTTTTAAGATTTTATTTTTTACTCACTTATTATCATCATGAAATATTCATACAAAAAACAAAAAAAAAAAAGAATGATGATTAAATTATATATTTTTACAATTATAAAAAATTATATTTTATTTTTAATCCAACAGAAAGGAAAATAATGATATCAATAAAAATGAAAAATAATGTTAAAGAAAAGCTCAAAACTCTTTTTCATTTAATGCATAATAATGAAAATTTATTTGCTTGTAAATTATTATTACATGAGTAAAGGCAGTTATTAACAAACAAAAAAAAAAAAAATAGTTTCTCTTTTAATAAGTACAAATTAACAAATGAAAAAAAGGGCAGTTAAGTGTATTTAAGCATTTGCAAGCACAAGAGAAACCATTTTAAGAATTTCTCTCTTTGACAATGAAAAACGAACACAAAGGAAATATAATAATTAATAAGTCAGGTAAAGGGGTTTCCTTTTTGAAAAAGCAAAGAACACAAGGGAGATACATATAGACTAAGCGCAGGTGAATAAGAACAAAAACCGAAGCATTAGCACGAAAGCTTTTATCAATAACGAGAATAAATTTTAACTGATAGTTTAAATCTTCATATCGATTAAGTTGCTCTAAATCTAAAGTTAAGGCCTACTGCAAGCAAGCAATGATTAAATGCAGAAATTCTAATTGGCTCGTCTTGAAAATCGTAAGTGGTTGGTTCATCTATTGCAGTACATTTTGTTTATTAAAATTTCCTACAATAGTAGAGATTGGAGTAATGAATGGTTCGAAATGAAGGAAAGGGATTTGATCCGTTTCTTAAGCGCTTGTCGTTGAATTCCAGAAATTCTTGTTCTTCAAATCAACAACAGATGATTCGCTTTACGGTGAACTGCGTTTCCCTAGCAACGGAGTTTGACGAGCCCTCTTTTGAGTTTGTAAATCTAACGAAAATATATGAAATATATCTTAATTGCTGTAGCTGTACATTCTCTTAAGACTCTTTTTTTGAAACCTTTATATATTCCCATAATATTTGGGACTTGATAAAAATGAAATATTTCTTCTTATGCAGTTTGTAAGACATGTATGCGACAAGGAGCATGTTAGTTCAAACAAGTAAGAGGGTTATGTTCAGTCGTGACAGAAGCCCTTGTCCATAAAAAGACTAAAAAGAACGGAAAAGAACTACTTTTTTTTCACACCCTATAATATTTGATGCGTGCTCTTGATTGTTGTGATGAGTAAATAAGGAAAAAAACACGGAAGGCAAAGTTGTTTACAGTTTATTGTATAGGCTTTCAGCCGTTACAGGCGGGGCCTTCGATTACTTTAGATCATTGCAAATTCTTTTGCACGTTTATAGGCGTGTTTCATTTTTACGGCCAAGACAATGTTTACAAAGGACATTACTAAAACGGACAGACGGACACGCTTAAATCAATTCAGAATTTGATGTTAATCAAGAATGCGTATACTTTGTGGGATCTCTGAAACCACCTTCTAGGTGTTGCAAACGTCTCAACCCCCATTCTTAGATGATGGATATAAAAATGCTTGAACATAACTGAATAAAACTGAGAGCAATCTTTGAAATCATTTATGACAAGGTAGGCTGACATCATCTCTCTTATTTAGTAAAGAATAACTTTCATACACCTATGTCTTATCGCATATATAATATATATTTTTAAAATCCTAACTGAAAAACAACTTTATATACCAGTTATGTGTTAAAATATGTTTCTATCAGAGAAAGTATTAGAACTATATATAGAAAGTATATTATCCATCTTACATAATTAAAAGGCTTTTTCAAACAAAAAAAAAAAAAAAGATTCTTCAGCAAAATTCCAAACTCTTGTTAAAGTTATTGAAAATGCAAAAAGTCATGAAGTTCATGGGTTTTAAGTAAGACCATTAAGAATAACTTTTTTTTTTCGAAAAGCTAATTTTTAGAAAATGGAAAGCAAACTTAATCAAAGTGAACTTTTAAAAATTATAAAAAATTTTTTTATATCAAACTTCCAAAAATGGTCAAAATTTTGTGTCTATGTTAAAAACAAAAAACAAAAAAAAAAAAAACGAAAACTTAATAATTTCATTGTTTTTACCTTTCTTCCCCCATTTATAATTAACCTCAAATATATATTACGTTAAGTATGTGTATATAAAACTAAAAAACTAATACTAAATTCTTAGACTATATTAATTTTTTTATTATAGTTTTTTCGTGGTTTTCATGTGGTTTTCGAATTCATAACTTTTTCATATTTTCAGGTTTAGAGAAATGCAAGTAAAATCAGAAATTAAAATTTTATTTCTTGTGAATTGGAGAAAAGAAACCAAAGTTTAATAAATAATATTAAAATAAAAAAAAATTAAAATAAATAATAACTGTAAACGCATTTAAGGAAACCCACACCGCGGTAGATCTATTCAAAATCTGAAATATTTGATTAACAAAAACTTAGAAATCATTTAGAATAACATTCAATTCGTACTGAGGGTTAAATCCTTTACATGACATAGCTCTGATTACTTTATTCGGTTTTATTTTTAACACATTGACTGAAAATCGAAGAATGCACCATATATCATGTCGAATGTATCGGAAATCAATCAAACAAGTTTTCATACCCCTCTGGAAATTCAATGTTGTTTTTAACGCAAATTGTTTGGATTAAGCGAAACTTAGTTTCCTTGTCAAAGGATTTGTTATTTTCCACTTGCTTCCATCATAATAAACCACAAATCAGGCTTTGTCGCTATAGAAGGGTTGGCTTTAATGACAGACCCTATATATAAGATGCGGTCTAACAAATAGACCTATGTGATACAAATTGCCTGGGGTTGATTTACTAAGGACAAACCAAATATGAAAAATTAGTTATTTTTGACATAAAAATCCTTATTTTTTATTAGAACCGTCATATGCATTGGGATTCGAAAAATAAACCTATATGGTCCAATTGCGGTAAGGTTAAATTTTACGTCAAATTATTATGATGAAGGAATTATATTGCTATTATAATGACTTATCGAAATAATGCATTATAAGTGATACGATCCGAACTATTTTCGAAGCGTTCGTCCTTGCGCCAAAACACATCGGTGTACCAAACTTCGTGAATATATCTCGAAAATTACGACCGGTAGATTAAACACAACAATACACGGCCAGACAGGCTTATATAGCAAAAGGTAGGTCTATCGCAAGTTTTTCTGGGCGCTACAAACGCCCGCACAAACTTCACCCTGTACCACAAGTGGGGAAGTGTATGAAGAAAGGAAACAGCCCGCAAACAATCTCAGGTATGAATTTTTTGAGACGTGTACGTACATATATGAATAGCATGAATGAAATAGTCAAAATTAATACTCCTCTTTATCATATTATAGCGAACATGTCATATAAAATAAATAAACACAAATAACTAAAAGTAAGAAAGAAAAAATTGTTGGTAAAGTAACGTTTGACGTAATAGTACATAGTCGAATTGAAGCCATTCCGTTAATGAGACAGTTCTGAAAAGCAATTTTCATAAATTACTGCAGATTTAATGATTTGAAATTTGAACACAGTGACTGACCCTTTTGACGCCGTTGTTATTTCGGAAGCAATAACAAATACACGATAATTAGGGAAACATTAGAAGTAATCGATATCGATGATGCTTAAGCGTAATGCATATTGAACAGTCGATTACTTTTTTGTTCAACAATGAATTTTTTATTTCAAATTCTTGTTAAGTTTTATAGCTTTATACCCAAGCCTATAGCATACGCTTTTATCCTTTCAATCTACGAAAATTTTCGAAAAACAAATGAGTGAAGTGTTAGCCGTTTATATTCCAGCTAAAGGCGGGAGGAATGAAATCGACTTAAAATTGTCTTACGAAAATTGCACAGAATTTATGTACATCCAACTCCTTTTTTACACGGTTTTTTTAACATCTTCTGATATAACACACATTTTCTTTAAGAATCTCTTACAGAAACTTATGCATACCGTAATAAAAAACAATTAGGGGAATACTGCGACCAGAAGTCGGTCGATTCATGCCCAGTCTATAATTTGGTTTACTACTAGTTGGTCGTTAATAAGGAGCGAAATTTTTCGTTTCAATCAAATCGATCGTATCCACTGATGACAACATTTTTGGGTTAGTCCATGTGCGTACTTGTTATCAAGTAGCAATGAATAGTTGCGAAATTTAGTTTTATTCCTAATTTCAGTTTAAGTTTTTGCATGTTGTACTTAGGAATGAATTTTCACTATACACTAAATTTAATTTTTTTTTTTTCTTTTTTAATAAAAACGAATGGGTTTTTCTTTATACATATATAAAATGAGTTTCATTATTACTTTTTTTTGCAGGGTTTTTTAAGAAAATATTTAGAGTTTTTTCATCTTACACAATTTTTTTTGAAGTTGTGGAACATATCGCCAAATATACGGTATGTTTGTTTTTAAATGATTTTTTTTGCAAAATTTTCCAAGGAAAGTATCTACCGTGTAAAACAAAAGTTGGGTGTATGTGTAAGAAGAAGCGTATGAGAAATTTATTAAACATGATCCTTTGGTGCGGTGAGGTTGAAAATTAAATTTTAAAATAATTACGTAAAAAAAAAAAAATAATATTTAAACAAAAAGAATAGTTTCTTAACTAATGAAAAAATTTTCAAGAAAATAAATTCTGTTAAGTAGTTATATAGAGCACGCGTATACCTGAACTGAATCCACACTTTCCGTTTGATAGTTTTTTCAGAGGCATATGGCTTACACTTCATTTTTAAAATCATTAGTTACAATACTATTATTTTGCTTTTTTTTTTTTTTTTCTTAAAAACAAACACTATGATCTTCATGTGGACAAATCAAAGGAAATTGGAAAATTTTGAAAAAACCATTCACAATAAAATGTTTTTGTAGGCGCCTTGTTTATAATGTGTTGGAGGTGAAATTGAATACTTATTTATTTATATCGTATAATAAGTTATTATAATTATTTCATATTTATAAATACATTGAATTACAAAATATTAGTAATAATTATTATTTTTATTCATATTATGATTTTTAATTAATCGTATATGCTTTATATTGAGTAGTTTGTAAATGGTGGTGTTAGTTAATTTTTTTTTTTTTTTTGTATGTATGATATTAATTTTCACATATTTTATATTATTAATTTTTTTTATATTTTTCTCTTAAATGATTGTTTTCAATTATCAAAACCGTTAAGTAGTTAAAGTTTGTATTTATTGTAACCTCTTATTAATTAGTAAAAAATAAAACAAAACAAAAAAAAATAATAATAAAACTTAATTATCAAAGATATTATATGAAAAATAAAAAACAATAATAATAATAATACCTTATAGAAAACAAATGTGCGTTCAATTGTTAATTTAAAAGTTAAAAATAATAAACGCACCGTGCTTGTATACAACGGAATTATTCAAAAAGCAAACTAGGTGAGAAGACTTCATTCGTCTCTAGCCGAATCTTATCAATACCTTAGACGAACGTATGAAAATCGCAATGGTTTTCATTAATTGCTGGCATGACTGACGACCGATAGTTTCTCATTTTCAAAATTTGTGTATATTTTCAAGATGACGCCTGCTAAAGGTTAAAAAGTTTTTTGAATTCTGATATTGTTTATTCTCATTGTCCGGGTATATGGCTAACATTTGTTTTTTTTTTCTTTATAAAAATATCAACGAAAATTTATTTTATTTTTGAAAAACTTATTAATAGTTTCAGTCGAATTATGGTTTTTTTTTTTTTTTTCATAAATCCTTACAAATTGCAAAAATTTTTATTTTTAACAAAATAACGAGAGAGTAAAAAACCTGCCCTTTGTCAATCGATTATTTTTAGATTTTGTCAAGGAACTGTTTACTTGCACATCATTGAGAATTTGGCAAAAGTTATGAACAGACATTGTAAGTAGGAGTATTTTACTACAGGCGGAACATCTTTTTTTTTTTAGTAATAACCATATCGGATGCATCACAAAATCTTCATACTTGATAGTGAAATTTTACCAAAACACGAGTGAGTCAAATATCAGCTTTGTGTTTTAAAATTATATATGGAAGGGCGGACATAAGTACATGAGTTTGAAATCGAATTTAATTGCATTTGTAATTTATCAAGTCTTCGATACTAATTTTCAGTAACAGTATAAGATATTTACTACATGATTATCTTTTGCTGATGAGCATGAAAATTAAATTAAATTTTAAAACATTTAGTTATATAAAAAAACAATGATATTTTCTTTTTTTGTTATTTTTGTTACAAATAAATTAGTGAAAATTAAAAAAAAAGAAAAAGAGAAAATATTCAAAAAAAAAAATAATTCTTTAATTACAATTTTGTTTTATGTTAAAATAACAACTAAATCCATGCCATATGAAAATAGTTTATAAATTATAATATTTAGTTTCTCTTTTTTAGTAGTAAAAAATAATTTTATCGATTTTTCCCCATATATGATTATCGTTTTTATTTTTATTTTAATTTTTTTTTCTTTTTTGTTTTCATTAAATTATTGATATCATCACTCGCTTAGATTAACATACACGTACACCTAATCGTGTAAATACAATGATGTATATAAACTTTATTATGATTTGACACTTATTTTCATAACTACTTTCCATTTTGCTTGTTTATAAATATTTATTATTGTATTGTTGCTTTTTTGCTCTCGAGAGAGCTTTCTTAAATTTATTTTTGCTTTCATGAGGGATTGTTGTTGTTGTTGTTTTTGTTGCTGTTGTTGCTGTTTTTGTTCTTGTTATTGATTTGTTTATTATTTTTCTTTTCTCTTTCGCTTTTTATTTTTAAGTATTATTTATGGTGAAACATATGGTGGCGGTTTACGATATGATGGCGTAGCCGGCGATTTCCCTCTCGCTTCACGACCTCCCACAACTACGGCTGGCGGCGGCACATATTCATCGACATCATTATCACCTAAAATTAAACTTCATTATTTTAATGATTTTTTGTTAACATCTACGCAACTACTTGAAATATAGAAAAGTCGTAACCTACCGTTCATATTGGACGTATTATAGGACGGTGGCAGTAACGGTGGCTTCTCATCTTTCAATATAATGGGACTCTTGTTACCAATTTCCGGTTTCTCATCTAATTCATCTTGAAAGATCACAGGTATGCCTTTAGTGCGAAACGATTTACGCTCTTCTTCGTCACCTAATAAAAATTAGAATCAAAGCAAAAAAGAATAATAACAATAGCATGTAGGAAAATTATATTCGGTTTTGTACACCCATTACTGTTAATCTTAAAAAAGACTAGAAAAAGGGAAAAGGAGTTACATTTTCATATTCTTTAATATTGAGTGGGCGGGAAGTATAATGCAAAAAACACGAAAAGGAAAAGTGTTCACTGTTTTTGTTGGAGAGACGTGTGCACGGTCTAAACGTGTCCTTTGATCTGTTAAATCGTTGAAAAAATTCGTAATTATATTATATCAGTTTTTGCGAATAGTAGAATGTTTATCACACACAGTTTGACAGGTGGAAAGGCCAACAGACGGACATGCTCAGATGCTCTCCGAATTTGAAACTGGACGAGAATTTCTATGTGTTATGGGATGGTTTTGAAAGCTAGTTTTGACGCGTTGTAAAAGTATTGATAAAAATTTTCATACACTACAATGTTGACTAGGCGCTGCCAATTGATTCCCTCCTTGTATAGGTATTACTACCTCGCCCATAGATTATATGATGAAATTTTGTATAGCTCTTTCTACTTTAGTTTGCGTGATGAGCAAAAAACCGATATTTTTGCGTTAGTCTCATTAGTAGTTTATGTGGCACTGTTTAGACGTGTGCTCCGACCTGTTTGGTTGATTCCCAATACCAACCTGCGTGCAAGATCTTGCAGTCTTTCTGTCAACTTTAGAGCCGACAACTTCATTTTTACCTCCGGGGGAATGTTTACAACAGACGGATAGACGGACATATCTAAAACGTATTTAGAATTTGATGCTGACCAAAAATATATACAGTCTGAAGACTTTTTCTGGGCGCTCCATATATATAAGTATATATACTGCGAAAAGAAATATATATATCTCATCCTTAGGTGAGGGATATAAAGAGGAATTTAATTCTTAACTCGAAATATTAAAGACAAAAAAACATACCCAATTCCATTTTACCACTTTTACGCCTTCGACGATGTAAACAGCAAGCTATTATGGCCGCTACTAGAACCATAACTACAATTATAATCGCTGGCATTATTATGGTAAACATATAGTCATCGGAGAATGTAGATCTCAATAAAGGTTCTTCAGTTCGATTGGGTATAAATTCGCGATGAGTAACGTCGGTTTGCGCTGAAACAAGGCAATAACAGAAAGTTTACTTTTTTGCTATTTTAATGGTTTTTTTTGCATCGATAACTTACGATTACATATTCCTAATGTTGACACCTGGACATTGGTGACATTCAGTTCTGGTCCCATTAATTTTTTAACTCTATCCCGCACTGCATGACCATCCAAATACACATTACGAGCCATTTCGATTTCCTCTTCCGGGCAACGATTATGCATTTTGAATAAAGTAGTGTTGTAGAAATTCACTATAGTCCCATCGGCGTCATGATGTGTTGTCACCGATCGTATTTGTATATTCTGCGTAGAGCCATCACCAAACAGCTGAGCTATACGTTCGACAAATTTCCGTTGCAAATCAGCATTAAACTGCTCATGCCTTATGGCCAAATAGATTTTGAAGTAAACGCTAAACTCCCGTTTAGGTGCATGATTAACTTGAACAACTAAAGCGTCTGTGGCCGTTAAACCGTCAGAATCTTCTGCCACCAATAAATATTCTTCGGGACCGATATCTCCACCTTTCGGTATACCATAGAATTCATGATTTTTTACATCAAATTGCAACCAATGACGTGGATTTAAATCTTTATTATCCTTAGTTTTCAAATTCAATTTCAATTCATTATCATTGGGATCAAAGAAAGTATCACTGGGTACTTTATAGACCAATAGATGTCCTGTAGTTGCCACTACACGATCAACTTGATTACGTGGAACTGGTGGTGAATTCTTGGCACTAATGGAGGGTGTTTTCGGCTTAATAGATACTATCTTTTGACAAGGTCCGGTTAGTTGGCCAGTAATAGATTTGATGCCCAATATGGGATGCACTAAATCACTTAAACGTTGAGCATCCAAGTGTTTAACTAAATTATTTAATTCCGATTCCGGGCATTGATTTGTCGGTACAGTTTCATTAAAGTAGACCAAAGTAGCAGTATGAGGATCTTGAGATGTTTGCCTTATCTCGCGAACAACAATTGATTTCGTATTATTGTCTCCCATGGTAGTAGCGATAGCTAAAAGAAAAAACAAATTTTATTACTATTTCATCCTTTAATTTGCAATTTTTATAATTTACCCTCAATCAATTTCAATTGCCAATCAATGTAATGAATATTTTTCTCATTAATTTTAACCGCAATATTAATTTCATGATTAACAGTGCGTACGCCACGATGTTGTTGCACCGAAATTTCAACAGTTTCTGTTACAGATTCATTGCCCGAATCGGTGGCAGTAAGACGATATTGCCATTTTGAGACGGCATCATCCAATGGTCTACAATGCAAACATATAAGAAAATAAAGCAACAATTGAAAGTGTGAATAAAAATCGTTTTGAATGTGTGACGAAGAGCTTGACCTAGACATTTCAAATTGTTAACGATACCGCATGCAACCGGTTAACTGAAGTGACAGTGTAAAATGGTTAGTTAATCTATTTGCAAGGACAAAAGCTAACTCTAAGCTGAAAATTGCTTGAACATTTGCAATCGGATCGACAGCATAACTTTGATATAAGAAAATTAATTCATCTTAGTTTTAGGAATGAAAGTCGACCTGACTAAGAACTATTTGAAAAGTTGGTACAGTTTACATTTTTATAAACGTTGACAGTTAATTCTGCATCTTATGCAGGTATAGGAATTAAAGAATGTACGCGACGACTTTGATGATAATTGTGTTTCACTTTTCCCAGAATAATGAAATGGTTATTGCCTAACACGGTCAGCTAATCGATTTGTCGGATGAATGGATCGGTAACTGTTATGTGATTACCTATCTATAGAGAACTTATTATTCAGTTGGATGGATGTTTTTTATAAAGCAATAAAATTGGTTCGCTTAACAGGGTCAACTCGTACCGTTTTGCACCGTGTTGTATCGATACGGTGCGTTACAAGTACCCTATTAAGCGGGGAACGCATAGTAAATTCATTAATTGTATCAAAAGGTTTGCAACAACCAGAAGATCGCTGCCGAGACACTATAAAGTATTTATTCTTGACCGATATCAAAATCTGAATTAATCTAAGCATATCTCGGTCCATGCAAATCGCAAATCTTAAAGTTGGCAAAAATTTTGAAAATTCTTGCAGTTAGGCTGGTATAGAAAACGGTTTAAATGACTCCAAAGAATATATACTGAGAGCGTTCCCCCTTTCAAAAGTCGAAATAAAGCTGCCATGATATAGATTTGAATTTTCCCTATCTTTCACATTCGATGATCTGGTAAGCCTTTTAGCCTTAAATATGTTTATACGCCACATAAGTTGTGGTATACTGAGCTTATGCGGACGTATGTAACATCCAGAATGACTTGAGATAGATACACTTTAAGTATATAAAGTTTGTGCGGACATATGTAAAATCCAGAAGGACTTGAAATAGATCCTTGTTTTGAGCTTGTCTGTCCGCCTACCCGCAAAAAAAAATTGCTTAGTAATTAGCATTGGATCGGATGGTGTAATTTTTTGAATCCCTTGCCATATAGCCGTTCCTACGAACAGTGAATTTTTACATGGTAAAAATGCCTAATTTTCAGTACTTTTCGATCAAAACTCGTTCACAATAGTGATTTGATGTAACAATTTGCCTTACCAAATGTGGACCATGTAGATCTATTTCCGACCACAGAACGAAAAGAAAACCTTTATGTTGCAAAAGGTTCAATATACAATTGATGACGTAGTCTTTATTAACCATCAGGACATTGGATCATATGTTTGGTGTATTATTAAGAAAAGATGAGCAACGGTATTAGGCTACGTTTGCAATCTTGTAATATTACCACTATGTTTTACGTTCCCTAACTATAAAAATCGTACTGCAAAAAAATTGCACAGACTAAAACCCTAATTGCCTGATTATTAAACTTAATGAATCAATTTTTAGTAAATAAATTGTCTGTTAAAACATAGCAGCCATGGATCCACTTATCGGCCAGCAGCTGATACATATTCTTCATGCATTTCCTAACAGCACTCCTACAATATCCGCACGAAAAGTTGATGGTCGGCTCCATCCAACTTAGGTGATAGGCTAACGAAACTTGATTTTCGCGATTTTTTCTTTTTTTTTTAAGATTAAGTTGAAGGATATAAGGGAACACAATTTGCTTGCTTTTTTTTGACTTTAAACTAAAATTTATAGTCGCTCTTGAATTATAAACGGAACAGATACTCGGATAGTGGATAGGAGAATTATTTACTAGGGTTTACTACTTTCCTAACTTATGCTCACAGTTGTTCGGCTTTATGGCTTTTACCACTTGTGGTACAATGACATATTAAGTCGTCGCGGATGCGTACAACACCCAAAAAGACTTCAGATAGACCCACCGAACCGATTCAATATGATTTCTGGGATCTATCTAAGCTCGTCTGTCTGCCTGTGTGTCTGGGCGCCTTGTTTCCTTGTGTTGAACGTAGAGATCGCAAACTTTTGAGATATTTTGATAACATCTGCTACACCGACGTACTTTGGCTCAAAGGCGTACGCCATTGAAAATTGTTCGGATCAGACTACGTCTCCTATAACACTTTATTTTGAAAAGTTCTGATATGAATAACTGCATGGTCGTGTGGAGTACTTAAGCCTCGACCTTATTTCACTATAACCTTTTCATTTGCGTCTAATAGTAGAAGGCCCTTCTTTTTATATTGACCTTACATATTTTATACCTTAATGTTACATAATACATAAAGACTAAAAAGAGTTATACAGTAATCCAAAAATTTAAAATAATTTTGTATTAAAATTGATGGAATATTTGAAAAAGCGTGAGAAGACGAATAAATTAACATTAATTTTTTGATAAATAATTTTTTTGAATAAATATTTTCGAAATCAAGTGAAAAGAAACGCCCTTGAAATAATGATCACTTACAATCCATAAATTTCTCGAGCTTCTGAATTAAATTGTAACCATGAGTTGGTCTTTAATTCGTGACCATCCTTATCGGTTATCTCTAAGCGTAAATTATTCATATCTTCGTTGTCGTAGAAGGTGTCTTCCGGTATGGTGAACTTAAACGATTTGCCCGAAGTAACAGCCAATTTTTGTAAACGTAATTTAATAATCGGTGGGGAATTTTCAATTTTGGGTTCCACATAATCGGGTACAGCGGTGGTGGTAGTGGTGGTTTCTGCGATTGTAGATGAAACGGCGGTGCTCGTAGTAGAGCCGCCTGGCGTATATGAGAGAGTAGGATTCGAGGAGGAAGATTCAAAGTCAGTTTGGACGGTGCTCGAAAGCTGATAATAAAAACAATAAATCGCAAACAAACAAAAAACACAACAATCCAAAAGCTTATTAATTACCGATTGAGCGGAATCCTCATATTCTTCGGCATCTTCAGGAGTGGTCTTAACATCAATATTGCCATCCTATATGGATATATTTGAAAGAAAAAAAAAAGAGAGAAAAAAATGCCATTTGCTTTAGTTATTAAGTAAAAATTTCATTGCCGGAATATCATTGTTTAGGACATGCTAGGCGAAGTTCTCTTAAGGAAAGTTTTTTAAACTATTTTTCTATTTTTGTTTTTTTGCATTTTTTTTTTTTTTTTTTTTTTTGGCCGAAAGATATGATCTTACATGGATAGAGTATAAGCAGATAATAGATGTTATTGTTAGCATGCAAAAAAGGCGAAACAATATCGAACATAAATTTTTCTTTTATCCAGAGTAGAAAATCAAATCTTTTACGGGATAACCAAGTGTATAGTGCAAAATATATATAGATACGGATAGCAGCAAGTATTTAATTAAGATAATTACTGACTGAATTCAACACAAACACATATAAAATTCCATATATAAAAATAGAATACTTGAAGGCAAAAAAAAAAAAAAAAAAAAAAAAAAAAAAAAAAAAATT